>PVID01003926.1:158485-181187 GCA_004025025.1 Tapirus terrestris | reverse complement strand
CATTTGTTCCAGTGGGTTTATGATACCAATGGAGTCATTTTCTTAGATCAAAACAGAATTTTTTTCTCAACTACCTCCCTTGTCATGTTATTGCCAAATATATTACATTTTTATATATCATATTACCAACAGTACATTATCTACATGCTGTTTGATATAGTTCATGTTTAATCATTAGAATGATTATATACATTTATATAGAGAAGATATAATATATATTTATAATTTTTTTGTGTTTACATAACTATCTTTAAATATGCTCTTCATTTTATGTATGGATTTGAATTACCATCTGGGGTCACTCACTTTCAGCTTGAAGAACATTTTTTATTCTTTCTTGTAAAGTTGGTCTGCTGGCAATAAATTCTCCCAGTTTTTCTTTATCTGAGAATGTCTTTATTTTTGTGTGTGTGAGGAAGACCAGCCCTGAGCTAACATCTGTTGCCAATCCTCCTGTTTTTTGCTGAGGAAGACTGGCCCTGGGCTAACATGCATGCCCATCTTCCTCTACTTTATATGGGGCACTGCCACAGCATGGCTTGACAAGAAGTGTGGTTGTCCTCACCTGGGATCTAAACTTGCAATCCCCAGGCCACCAGAAGTAGAGCACTTAATCGCTAGACTATGGGGCAAGCTCCTGAGAATGTCTTCATTTTAACTTCATTCTTTAAAGGATTGTGTTCATTTCAGGTGTACAATGTAATTTGATATATGCATACATAGTGACATGATTGCTACAGTGAAGCTAATTAACATATCATCTCCTCAAATAGTTACCAATTTTTGTGATGATGTCACCTGAAATCTACACTCCTAGCAAATTTCTAGTATTCAGTACAGTATTGTTAACTGTGGTAATCAGGCTGTACATTAGGTCTCTAGACATTCATCCTACATAACTGCAACTTTGTACCCTTTAACTAACAACTCTCCATTCCTCCCAACTTCCTGCTCCTGATAGCCACTGTTCAACTTACTGCTTCTATTCAACTCCCAGCAACTATTCTATTCAACTGCTTAGATTTCAAATATTAGTGAGATCATGCAGTTTTTTTCCTTCTGTGTCTGACTTATTTTACATAACACATGTCCTCTGGATTGATTCATGCTGTTGAAAATGGCGAGATCCCTTTCATATTGAAAATGGTAGGATCATTTCATTTTCCATAGGAATAAATTGTGTGTGTGTGTATAAAATCTCACAATTTCTTTATCCATTCACATGGGATCCCAAACATCACTTTGAGATACTGATTTCATTTCCTTTGGGTATATACACAGAAATGGGATTACTTGATCATATGATAGTTCTATTTTAATTTAATTTAATTTATTTATTTTTGTGTGTGTTTGAGGAAGACCAGCCCTGAGCTAACATCCATTGCCAATCCTCCTCTTTTTGCTGAGGAAGACTGGCCTTGGGCTAACATCGTGCCCATCTTCCTCTACTTTATATGGGATGCCGCCACAGCATGGCTGACAAGCAGTGTGTCTGCAGGTGCCTGGGATCCAAACCGGCAAACCCCAGGCTGCCAAAGAGCCAACTAAACCTCTGTGCCACTGGGCCGGCCCCTATTTTATTTTGTTTTTCAGGAAACTTCATACTGTTTTCCATAGTGGCTGTACTAATTTACATTTCTACCAATAATGCATTAGTGTTCCTCTGTTGCCACATTCTCGTCAACACTGGTTATCATTTTGATAATAGCCAAACTATCTTATTTTTTCTCATAATGGCCATCCTTTATTTGATAATACTCGGAGTGATAGCTCATGATTTTGATTTGTATTTCTCCAACAATTGGTGAAACTATTTTTTCATCTGTATATTATCTTTGGAAAATGTCTATTCAGGGCCATTGCTCAGTTTTAAATTGTTTTTTTTTTTTTTTTTGCTGTTGAGTTGTATGAGTGCCTTATATATTTTAGATATTAACCCCTAACCAGATACATTGTTTGTAAATATTTTCTCCCATTTGAAGGTTGCCTATTTATTTTCTTGACTGTTTCCTTTGCTGTGCAGAAGGCTAATAGTTTGATGCCAACCCACTTGTTGGTTTTGGTTTTGTTGCCTGTGTTTTCCATGTTATTTCTGAAAAAAATCATTGTTAAAGCTAATGTGTCAGGTATTACATTTAAATCTTTAATCTATTGAGTTGACTTTTGTCTATGGCATAAGATAAATATCTAATTTCATTTTTTGCATGTGGAGATCCAGTTTTCGTAACTGGGAATTTTTTTATCATTTTCCTACTGTGAATTCTTGGAACACTTGTCAAAGATCAATGGACCATAGATGTGTGGAATTATTCCTCGGCTTCACAATCTGTTCCAATATCTGTTTTTACATCAGTACCATACTGTTTTGATTACTATCACTTTGCAGTATATTTTGAAATGAGGAAGTGTGCTGTAGCTTTGTTCTTCTTTCTCAAGATTGCTTTAGCAATTTAGGTCTTTTGTGGTTTCAAGCAAATTTTAGGATTGTTTTTGCTATTTCTGTGGCAAATGACTTAGAAATTTTGATAGGATTTGTATTCATTCTGTAGACCATCTCAGGTGGTATGGACATTTTAACAACATTAATATTTCAATTCACATTCATAGGCTATCCTTCATTATTTTACTTCTTCCTTCCCAATTTGGATCCATTTTCTTCTTTTCTTTTTTGTCTTCCAGTACTATGTTAATAGAAGTGACAAGAGTGGGCATCCTTGTCTCACACCAGATCTTAGAGGAAAAGCATTCAGTTTTTTTCTAATGATTATGATGTTAGTGGTGGGTACCTCAAGATGGCCTTTATTCTGTTGAAAAATTTTTTTGTATGCCTATTATTCAGAGTCTTTATTATGAATGAATGGGCATTGAACTCTGTCAAATTCTTTTCCTGCATATACTAAGATAATTATATCGCTATTATCTTTCTGTTAATGTGTCATATCACATTGATCAATGTGTGTACATTAAATCAACCTTGCACATGAGGGATAAATCCCATTTTGTGGTGGTGTGTAATCTTGATGTGTTGTTGAATTTGATTTGCCAATAGTATATTGAAGATTTTTTGCACCTATGTTTATCAGAGATATTGGCCACTATTTTTTTTTCTTTTGTTGTTTTCTCTGACTTTATTAACAGACTGATACTGTCCTCATAAAATGAGTTTGGAAGTACTCACTTTATTTCCATTTTATGGAAGAATTTAAGGGAGCTTCTTACTAATTCTTTGAATTTTGTAGAATTCAGTCTTGAAACCATCTGCTCCTGGGCTTTTCTTTGTTGGGAGTTTTATTTATTACTACTTCAGTCTCCTCAGTTGTTATTTCTTATTGATCTTTTTTGGCTTTCCTTTTTTTCTTGACTAGCAGCATTGATAGGCTGTAGTTTTCTAGAAATGTATTCATTTTTCTCTAGGTTATTTAATTTTTAACCATGTAATTTTTCACAGTAGTCCCTTATGGTCCTTTTTAATTCTGAGGCACATGTTGTAATATCTCCTCCTTCATTTCTGCTTTTACTTATTTGAGTCTTCCATCTTTTTTTCTTAGATAGTTCAAGTAAGGTTTTGTCTATTTTATTTTTGTCTCAAAAAAACCCAACTCTTAGTTTGTTGGGTTTTTTGTATTCTTTTTCTATTCTCTATTTCTCTATTTTTCCTCTGTTCTTTACTATTTCCTGTCTTACTCCAACTTTTGGCTTAATTTCTTTCTTTTTCTAGTTCATTGAGTTGTGAAATTAGAGATTTTCCTTCCTTTTTAATGTAGGCATTTACTGCTATAAGTTTTCAGATATTGTGTTTTCACATGTCAACATTCTGTAAGTTATGGTATCTTGTGGTTTCATCTTTGTATCAATATTTTTAAAATTCCCTTTTGCTTTCTTCCTTGGCCCAGTGGTTGTTCAAAGGTATGTTAGTTTCCACATAACTTGTGACTTTTTTCATTTTATTACTGTTATTGATTTCATTTCATTTCATTTTATTCATAAAAGAAATTTTATATAATATTGTATGATTTTGACTTTTTAAATTTGTTAAGACTTCTTTTGTGACTTAACTAACATGTGATTTATCTTGAGAATGTTCTATGTACACTTGAGAAAAATGTGTATTCTTCTGCTTCTGGATGGACTGTTCTGTATATGTGTGTTGGATTCAGTTGGTCTGTAGTTTTGTTGTTCCATTGTTTGTTGATTTTATGTCTGTTTTCCTGCTAACATTGTATTGCTGTCAATTTCCCTTTCCAGATCTGTTGATATTTGCTTTATACATCTACCTGTTCTAGTGTTGGATGTATACATATTTGCAAGTGTTATAACCTTCTGTTGAATTGACCATTTCTCATTATGTAATAAACTACTTTGCATTTAGAGACACTTTGGACTTTAAGTTTACTTTTGTGTTATGTGTATAACCACTTCTTTTTTTGGTTACCATTTCTCTAGAATATCTTTTTCCATTCCTTCACTTGCAGTTGATGTGTGTCCTTAAATCTGAAATGAGTCTTTTATAGGCAGTGTATAGTTGCAGCTGTATAGATGCAGCTCCTCTACATCTTTTACTGGAAAATTTAGTCCATTTATACCTAAAGTTATTATTAATAGGTAAAAGCTTACTATTCCAATTTTGTTAATTAATTTCTGGGTGTTTTGTAGATCTTTTCTTCCTTTTTTCCTCTCTTGATGTCTTCCTTTGTGATTTAATAATTTTCTGCTTTGATTTCTTTCTTTTTCTCTTTTCAGTATCTACTATAGTCTTTGTTTTACAGTTACCATGTGAATTACAAATAACATCTTATAGTTATGAAAGTCTTTTTTAAGCTAACAACTTAACTTCACTTGCATATCAAAAACTTTCTGTTTTTTCTCTTCCCTTCCACATTATTTGCTGCTGACGTCATGACTTCTATTTACATATAATATGTATCCATAACATAGGTTAGTTACAGTTGATTTTATACTTTTGTCTTTTAACTTTGATGGTAGAATTGAACCTATTTATCCATCAGAATTATGGTAATACAATTGTGTATTGTTGTCTATACATTAATCTTTACTAACAAGTTTTATACATTTTTACTCTTCAGTATTGCTCTTTTATGTCCTTTTGTTTCAACTTGAAAAACTTTTTTAGCATTTCCTGTAAGACAGATTTAGTAGTAGTAAACTCCCTCAAATTTTATCTCAGGAAATTTTTTTCTCTCCAATATTTTTGAAGAATGAGTTTACTGGGTAGAATATTCTTGATTTGCACATCTTTTTTCTTTCAGTATTTTTAATATATTGTCCCACTTCTTTGTGGCCTGCAAAGTTTCTGATAAAAAGTGTGCATATACTTTCATGGGGATTCCCTTGCATGTAACAAGTAATGTTTCTTTTGCAGATTTAAGATTCTCCCTATCTTTAACCTTTGAAAATTTGACTAAAATGTATCTTTTTGTGAGTCACTTTGGATCATCTGACTTGTTTTTTAAATTTTGGGGGATCTGGGGCCACCTGGTGGTGCAGAGGGTTAGTCCGCGCTTGGCAGCCCGGGGTTCGCAGGTTCGGATCCCGGGCACCTGCGGATGGATGCACTGCTTGTCAGCCACGCTGTGGTGGTGTCCCATATGAAGTAGAGGAAGATCGGCATGGATGTTAGCCCAGGGACAGTCTTCCTCAGCAAAACCAGGAAGATTAGCAATGGATGTTAGCTCAGGGCTGGTCTTCCTCACACACACACACCAAAAAACAATTTGGGGGGATCTGGACATCTGTTTCCTTCCCATACCTTGGGAAGTTTTTAGCATTTATTTCTCTGAATAAGCTTTCTGACCTTTTCTCTTCCTCTTCTTCTGGGACATCTGTTATGCATAAATTGTTCCTTTTTATAGTGTCCCATAAGTATCTTAAGTATCTTCACTTTTTCATTCTTCTTTTTTTGTGTGCATCTGATTGGATGATTTCCATTGACCTGTCTCTGAGTTTATGGATTCTTTCTTCCTCTTGATAAATCTGCTGTTGATCTCTTCTATTGAGTTTGTCAGTTCAGTTATTATATTCCACAGCTCTATGATTTTTCTTTGGTGTTTTAAAAAGTTTTTTTTTCAAATTCTCACTTTATTCATGCATTTCTTTCCTAACATCAGTAATCATCTTTATGACCATTATGTTGAATTCTCTGTTGAGTAAATTAATTGTGTCCACTTAATTATGGTGATTTTTCTGGAGATTTATATTGTTCATTGGTTTGAGACATATTTCCATATCTTCATTTTTCTTAACACTTTGTGTTGATTTGTGCACATTTAATTAAAAAACTACTGCTCTCAGTCTTGATAGATAGACTGGTCTCATGTAGGAGAGGAAGCTCACTCACTAGGCTGGCTAGAGGTTTTTCATACCTCTCTATTTTTTTGTCCAAATAGTCTTTGTTCTTAGTAGCCCAAAGAAATTAGGGTATACCATATCCAATCTGTGACCCAAAGGTGAGGGAAATTCCATATTCCCATTGATACTTCTGGAGGGCTATAATTGCCTGTCCCTCTGTTCACAGAAGTAGGATAATTGGAAGGCTGAACTTCAGGAACAGCTGAAAAGTTGGGATGTTAAATATGCAGTCTATCTTCTTTAAGGAAAAGATGAGGAATGGGTTTTTACCTACTTAACTATGTGTTCAGCCAGGAGAAATAGGGGCTGGGAATGCCAGTGAGCATGTTTATAACCACCTCTTTGGTCACTGTTGTCCCTGATGACTTGCAAACACTGAGCCCATCCATCCACAAAGAAGGTGATTTAGGAAGTAATCCCTCAGGTAGTAGCTGTAAAAGTTGAAGTGCTAGTTGTGTGGACAATCTCCTTTCTGGGAGAATTGTTTCTATCACTGGGGTGAGCCAGAAGGGGAAGGTGTGGGAAATTCTCACATGCTCGTTTAAATTCCTGCAGCACTACCTGCATCATATACTCCCAGATACAGGCTAATTAGAGTCCTGACCCCCAAACAGCAGCTAGGGAAGCATGTAAACTCCTTCCAGGGAAAAACTGGATGCTGAGAGTTTTGCCTCCTCCAACTGTAAATCACACAGCAGTGTTCTTTTAAAATTTTTTTCCCCTGGTGTGTTAGTCCTGCTTTCCTGTTTCTTTGTATGTCTCTAATCTATATTGGAAACTGGGCATTTTAGATAATGTATTATAGTCACTCTTGGTACTGGTTTCTTCTGCTCCAGAGTTTTTATTGTTTGTTTTGCAACTTGTTGAATTATTTCATTGTAGTCTATTTTCCCACTTCAGTGTTAAGCTCCCCCTATTGCTAGTTTAATGTTGTACTGTTTCAACAATGGCTTGTGGTGAAAATTCTCTACAAACTAATCAAGTTGAATTTGGCCTTTTTGTAAGTGTAGTTCTTGAGGTTAGCATTTGATAATTATTCTAACTTTAAGCAGCTTCTCCCAGCTTTCTTTTTTGGAGATTCTCTACTCGCCTTGCAGGCAAGATCTCTGTGCCATGAGTCTGGAGCTGGGATGGATAGAATGATATGCTTTTCTCTAAATGAGAAGAAGCTAAATGTTCAGTGACTGGATGTGCAGTAGCATCAGGTATTCTCAACTTGCCTCTCCTAGTGTAGAACCACCATCTTTCAGGCCGGAGCAAGGGCAACTGTGGCCATGTATTCTCAACAACTCTGCACACAGTGGAGTCCCTCTCCCATAAGTGGAGGCTGAGTGAAATAAGGCAGCCACTACCTCTTGAATATATTTACCTTGAACTTCATCTCATTACAATGAGAAATTCTAATATTCTGCCCCTCTTTTGAAGAGAGACTTCCAACTGAACTAGGAAAGATAATACCCTTTATTCTTAACTTCAGCAGTCTATATGGAATTTTCTTTTCAATTATTTAAGCAGGAGAAGGAGATTAGAGGTTTTGGTTAAAATATCATAGACTGTCACTGATTTTACTGAATTACAGTAGAATTTCTTGAATTAGTGTTTTCATTTGCTGTATACTCTGATGTAATACTATTTCCAGAGACTTCAAATTTTTTTTTTAATAATATGTTTTTCACCAGGATCCATGGAGCTTTTAATGATATCATACTGAAATTCTTTTCTAAATTCTTGCTTTTTAAACTGGCTTCACTATTTTGTTGGCTTGTCCTTCACATGTTATATTCTGGAATCTCTCTTGAGTCTGGGTTTTTCATTGTGTCTTGTCCAAACTTTTAAATATTTTTTCAAAGTATTCTCACATCCATTTTCTTTAGTTCTAATTATTCAGAGTTCTCAAGACATTGGGTAGCAATTTATTCCCAGATAGCTATGCAGAAAAAGGTTCCCTTCTTCTGTGTTACACAGGCATTTTTTCCTTTAATTTGATTCAAGTCTTTCTGCCTAGCTAGCCACTACTATTTTATCACCCAAATAAAATAGTATTTTTTTTTACTGATTTTGTATATGCATATATGTAGGGTAAGGATTGGCCTTCATTCTTCCCCATGGGACTATCCAATTTTTCTAATATGTTTGTTAAACACATTGCCCTTTTCCCATTGAATTGTTTTGGCACTCTTTTTAAAGATTATTCAACCATATATGTGAAAGTTTATTTCTGGGACCTCTATTCTATTCCATTGGTTTATATATCTATCTTTGTGCTGGTACCATACTGTTTTGGAGACTGTTTGAAATCAGGAAGTCTGAGAACTTTGTTCTTTTGCAAGATTATTTTATCTACTTGAGATTCCACATGAATTTTAAGATAAATTATTCTATCTAGAAAAAATACCATTGGAATTTTGATAGAACTGTATTGAATCTATAAATTGCTTTGGGTAGTATTAACAATACCAAGTCCTCCAATTCTTTAACATACAATGTCTTTCCATTTATTTATGTCTTCTTTGAATTCTTTCAGCAATGTTTAGTAACTTTCAGGGTACAATTCTTGCTTCTTTGTTAAATGTATTCCTAAATATTTTATTATCCTTCATGTTATTGCAAATAGAATTGTTTTATGATTTCCTTTTTTGGATTGTTCAGTGCTAGCATATTAAAATACAACTAGGTTTTTTTTTTTTTTTAATTTTACCTTGCGAATTTACTAAACTCATTTGTTAGTTCTAACTTTTTTGTGAAATATTTATGGTTTTCTACATGTAAAGTTATGTTTTCTCCAAATAGAGGTAACTTTAGTTCTTTGTCTTCAATTTGGATGCTTTTGTTTCTTGTTTTTATCTGATTGCTCTGCCTAGGACTTTCAGTACTATTTTAAATAGAAATGGCGAAAGTGGGCATCCTTGTCTTTTTCCTGTTTTCAGAGGAAATGCTTTTCATCTTTCCCCATTTAGCATGATGTCAGCTGTGGGCTTTTTATCTATAGTCTTTATTTTGTCGAAATAGTTTTATTCTACTCCTAGTTTGTTGTTGTTCTTTACCATGAAAGTGTATTGAGTCTTGTCAGATGATTTTCTGTATCAATTGAGATAATAAAGTGCTTTTTCTCTCCATCAATACCAATTACACTGATCAACATTAAATTGTTGAACCATTCTTTCACTTCAGAAATAAATCCCACTTGGCCCTGGTGTCTAATCCTTTTAGTCTGTGTTTTATTCTTCTTGCTAGTGTTTTGTTGAGAATATTTGCATTAGTCTTCAATATAATATTGGTCTATAATTTTTACTTTTTTGTTGTTGTTCAGGAGTTTTGGGAAGAGTTAGTATCTTTGTCTGGATTTGATATCAAGATAATTCTGGCCTAGTAAAATAAATTTGGAGGGATTCCCTACTCTTCAAACTTTTTGAAGAATTTGAGGAGAAATAGTGTTAATTCTTCTTTAAGTGGTTGGCAGAATGCTCAAGAAAACCATAGTTTTTCTTTATTAGGAGGTTATCTAATACTGATTCAATTTCCTATTCAGATTTTCTGTTTCTTCACATTACAGTCTTGGTAGCTTGCATCATTTTTTCTAGGAATTCCTTCATTTTCTAAAGTTATTCTATTTATTGGAGTACAACTGTCTGTAGTATTATCTTAAAATATTTTTTTAATTTTTATAGAATTGGTTGGAATGTTTCTCCTTTCATTTTAGATTTTATTTTAGACATATCTTTTCATCTTAGTTAATATAGACAAAGTCTGCCAGTTTTTTGAACTTTTTAAAGAATAAACTTCTAATTTTATTGATTTCATCAATTTTTTATTCTCTATTTTCTTTACCTCTATGCTAAGTTTTTTCTTTCCCTCTGCTAAATTTGTTAACATTTGTTTTGTGACCTAACATTATCTATTTTGGAGAATGCACCTTGTGCACTTGAGAAAAATGCACCTTCAGCTGTTGTTGGTTAGTGTGCTATCTACGTCTCTTAGATCCAATTGGTCTATAGTGTTGTACAATTGCTCAATTTCCTTGTTAACATTCTATCTGGTTGTTCTATCCACTGTTAAAGGTGGCATACTGAGTCTCCTACTAATATTGTAAAGTTGTCTAGTTCTCCCTCAATCCTGTGAATGTTTGCTGCATATATTTAGCGCATGCACACACACACACACACACACACATATATATAACAGTTTTGACTTAAAGTCAAGGACACAAAGGGATATTATATAATATTATATGTAAAGGGTCAATTCAACAAGAAGATGCAACAATTATGTTGACTCTTTATCCTTACATAATATCACTTTTTGTCTCTTGTAACAGTTTGGGCTTAAAACCTATTTTGTCTGATGTTAGAATATATATAGCAACACCTGCTCACCTTTGGTTACCATGTGAATGCAATATTTTTCTCCATCGTTCCATTTTCAGCCTATATATGTTGTTAAAATTAAAGTATGTCTCTTACAGACCATGTTGTTGGATCCTTTCTTTCTTTTGAAAGAAAGAATCTATTTATCCAACCTATGCCTTTTGATTCAGGAGTCAATTCATTTACATTTAAGTTATTATTATTAGGGGTGGAGGAATTATTACTATTTTGTTAATTGTTTTTTGTATAACTTGTAGCTTTTTTGTCCCTCATTTCCTCTCTTAGCTTTTCTTTTTGTTGATTTTCTTATGGTTTTTTCTTTTCAGTATATTGTATAGGGGTGTGTGTGTGTGTGTCGACTGTGGTGATTGCATAAAACATTTTAAAGTTATACACTCTAACTCATACTCACACTCTAATTCATAATAACTTCAATTGCATTCCCAAACTCTAATTTTGAAATCCCCACCCCCACACATTATTTTACTGATATCACAAATTGAATTTTTTTATATTGGGAATCATTAACATACATTGTTATCTTTGTGCTTTGTCTTTTAAATGCTATAAAAGAATTTAAAGTAATTTATAAATAAAATTACAACAAAATGAGTTTTTATAGTTTCTACGTATTTATTTTTACTGGAGAAGTAAAGTTCTAGCCAGGACAGTCCTAGATGGCATCTTCTTCCTATATAAGGCAGTTTGTTTACAATGAAAGGCTGTTGTTTAGTGTAGTCACCTTCATTAACTATTTTAGCCAGATCTTCTGGATAACTTGCTACAGCTTCAACAGCAGCACTTGTTGCTTTACCTTACACTTTCATGTTATAGAGATGGCTTCTTTCTTTAAACCTCATGAACCAACCTCTGCTAGCTTCAAACTTTTCTTCTGCAGCTTCCTCACTTCTCTCAGCCTTCACAGAATTAAAGAAAGTTGAAGCTGTGCTCTGAATTAGGCTTTGGCTTAAGGGCATGTTGTGGCCGGTTGGATCTTCTATGTAGACCACTGAACCTTTCTCCATATCAGCATTAAGGCTGTTTTGCTTTCTTATCCTTCATGAGTTCACTGGAATAACACTTTTAATTTCAATAACTTTTTCATTGCATCCACAACTTAGCTATTTGGCATAAGAGGCCTAGCTCTATGCCTGTCTCAGCTTTTGACAGTCCTTTCTCACTAAGCTTTTGATTTAAAGTGATAAACATGTGACTCTTCTTTTTACTTGAACACTTAGATGCCATTTAGAGTTATTAATTGGCCTAATTTCAATATTGTTGTGTCTCAGGTAATAGGGAGTCCTAGGGATAGAAAGAGAGATAGGGGAATGATTGGTCATTGGAGCAGTGAGAACACACACAACTTGTATTCATTAAGTTCACAATCTTATATGGGCACAGTTCATGGTGCTTCAAAATAATTATAATAGTAACATCAAAGATCCCTGTTCACAGATGACCATGACAAATAATAATAAAAAATTTGAAATTAGAGAATTACCAAAATGTCTTTCAGAGACATGAAGTGAGCAAACAATGATGGGAGAATGGCACTGATTGATTTGCTAGACACAGGGTTGCCACAAACCCTCAATTTGTAAAAAATGCAATATCTGTGAAGTGCAATAAAATGAGGTATGCCTGGATTCAAACTGCTGAAACAAACTAACCAACAGACAAAAACTATCAGCCAAGAACTTTATATTTTTGTATGGTTTTGAGTTACTCTCTAATGTGCTTTCACTTCAACTTGGAAGACTATCTTTAGCATTTCCTGTAGGACAGAACTAGTGGTAACAAACTCTCACAGGTTGCTATTAATTTATGCAGAAAACCACTGGCCTTAGAATAGCTAAAATGATCTTATTTTCCACATATGAGTGACATCATGAAGTGTCAGTCTTTCTCTCTCTTGCTTAACATAATGCCCTCCAGGTCCATCCATGTTGTTGCAAATGGGACAATTGTGTCTTTTTTTTACAGCTGAGTAGTAGTCCATTGTATGTATATACCACATCTTCTTTATCCAGTCATCAGTCGAGGGACACTGGGTTGCTTCCACCTTGGCTATAATGAATAATCCTGCAATGAACATAGTGGTGCATAAGCCTCTATGGATTGTTGATTTCAGGTTTGTTGGGTAGATATCCAGTAGCAGCATAGCTGGGTCATAAGGTATTTCTATTTTAATTTTTTGAGAAGTCTCCATACTGTCTTCCATAGAGGCTGCACCAGTTTGCATTCCCACCAGCAGTGAATTAAAGTTCCCATTTCTCCACAACCTCTCCAACATTTGTTGTTTTTTGTCTTGGAAATTATAGTCATTCTAAAGGATATAAAGTGATATCTTACTGTAGTTTTGATTTGCAATTCCCTGATGATTAATGATGTTGAACATCTTTTCATGTGCCTACTGGCCATGTGTATATCTTTCTTGGAAAAATGTCTGTTCATATCCTCTGCCCTTTTTTTGATCAGGTTGTTTGTTTTTTGTTGTTCAGTTGTGTGAGTTCTTTATATACTATAGAGATTAACCCCTTGTCAGATATATGATTTGCAAATGTTTTCTCCCAGCTGGTGGGTTGTCTATTCATTTTGATCCTGGTTTCATTTGCCTTGTAGAAGCTCTTTAATTTGATGAAGTCCCACTTATATATTTTTTCTTTTGTTTCCCTTGTCTGAGCAGACATGGAATTCAAAAAGATCCCTTTATGACCAACGTCAAATAATGTACTGTTTATATTTTCTTCCAGGGGTTTTATAATTTCAGGTTTCACTTTCAGGTGTTTGATACATTTTGAGCTAATGTTTTCGTATAGTGAAAGAAGATGGTCTACTATCATTCCTTCACATGTGGCTGTCCAGTTTTCCCATAGAAACTGATTCTTTGAGAAGATAAACAGAATTGACAACTTTTGGCCAGAGTCGCTAAGAAAAGGAGACAGAAGACTCAAATCAATAAAATCAGAATCAAAAGAGGAGAAATTACAATTGATACTACAGAAATACAAAGGATTATCAGAGAATACTATGAAAATCTATACACCAACAAACTGGATAAACTACAAGAAATGGATAAATTCTTAGAATCATACAACCTCCCAAAACTGAATGAAGAAAAAATAGAGGGGACTGCCCTAGTGGCCTAGTGGTTAATTGTAGCACACTCTGCTTCAACAACTTGGGTTCAGTTATCAGGTGTGAACCTACACCACTCACCGGTGGCCATGCTGCAGCGGCAGCTCACATACAAAATAGAGGAAGATTGGCAACAGATCTTAGCTCAGGGTTAATCTTCCTTACCAAAAAAAGAAGAAGATGAAATAGAGAATCTGAACAGAACAATCACAAGCAAAGAGATTGAAGTAGTCATCCATAACCTCCTAAAAAATGAAAGTCCTGTAGCAGACACCTTCCCCAGTGAATTCTACTAAATATACAAAGAAGACTTAATTTCTATCCTACTCAAACACTTCCAAAAATTTGAAGAGGAGGGGAAGCTTCCTAACTCGCTCCAGGAGGCCAATGTTACTCTGATACTAAAACCAAACAAGGACAACATGAAATGGAAAATTACAGGACAATATCACTGATGAACCTTGATGCAAAACTCCTCAACAAAACATTAGCAATTCATATACAACAATACATTAAAAGGATTATACACCACAAGCACGTGGGATTTATTCCAGGGATGCAGGGATGGTTCAACATATGCAAATCAATCAATATGATACACCACATTAACAAAATGAAGAATAAACTCACACGATCGTCTCAAAAGACAGACAAAAAGCATTTGATAAGATCCAAGATTCTTTTATGATAAAAACTCTCTATAAAATGTGTGTAAAAGGAAATTATCTCAATATAATAAAGGAAAATATATGACAAACCCACAGTTAATGGAAAAACTGAAATCCATTTGGCTGAGAATGGAAAAACTGAAATCCATTTGGCTGAGAACAGAAACCAGACAAGGATACCCACTCTCACCACTCTTACTCAACATAGTACTGGGAGTTTTAGCCAGAGCAATTAGGCAAGAAAAAAGAAGCCAAAGGGATATGAATTGGAAAGGAAGAAGTGAAACTGTCACTATTTGTGGATGACATCATACTCTATATAGAAAATGCTAAAGAATTCACCAAAAAACTATTAGAAAAAAAATCAAGATATACAGTCAAGTTGCAGGAATCAAAACTCAGTTGCATTTCAATAGACTAATAACAAAACTAGCCAAAGGGGAAACCAAGAACAGAGTCCCATTTACAATCACAACAAAACAAACAAACAAAAAAACCTAAGAATAAATTTAACCAAAGAGGTAAATAGACCTACACACTGAAAACTATAAGACACTATTGAAAGAAATTCAAGAATACATAAGGAAATGAAAGATATTCCAAACTTATGGATTGGATGAATAAACATAGTTAAAAGGTCCATATAACCTAAAGCAAACTACAGATTCAATAGAATCCCAATGACATTTCACAGGAATAGAACTAAGAATCCTAAGATTTATATGGATGAACAAAAGACCCTGAATAGCCAAAACAATACTGAGAAAAAAGATCAAAGTTGGAGGTATCACACTCCTTGACTTTGAATTATAGAACAAAGCTATAGCAATCAAAACAGCATAGTACTGGCAGAATAACAGACACACAGATCAATGGAACAGAATTAAGACCCCAGAAATAAAACCAAACATCTATGGACAGTTAATCTTTGACAAAGGAGTCAAGAATATTCAATGGAAAATGGAAAATCTCATCAATAAATGATGTTGGGAAAACAGGACAGTCACATGTAAAAGAATAAAAGTAGATCATTATCTTACACCTACACAAAAAATTAACTCAAAATGGATTAAAGACTTGAATGTAAGACCTGAAACCATAAAACACTTAGAAGACAATATAGGCAGCACAATTTTTGATATTGGCCTTAGCAGTATCTTTTTGAATACCATGTATACTCAGGCAAGGGAAAGAAAAGAAAAAATAAACAAACGGTGCTACATCAAACTGAAAAGCTTCTGCACAGTAAATAAATAAATAAAAAGCATCAACAAAGGAAAAGCCAATGCACTAACTGGGAGAAAATATTTGCAAATCATGTAGCTGAAAAGGGGTTAATTTCCAAAATAAATAAAGAACTCATACAACTCAAAAACAAAGAAATGAACAACTCAATAAAAAATGGGCAGAGGATATGAATAGACATTTTTGTGAAGAAAATACACAGAAGGCCAACAGGCACATGAAGAGACATTCAACATCACTAATTATTAGGGAGATGCAAATCAAAAATGCAAGGAGATATAACCTCACACCTGTGGAATGGCTATAATTAACCAGACAAGAAATCCAAGTGTTGTACAGGAGATGGAGAAAAGGGAACTCTTATATCCTGCTGGTAGGAATGCAAACTGATGCAGCCACTATGGAAAATAGTATGGAGATTTAACAAAAAATTAGAAATAGAAATACCATGTGATCCAGCTATCCCACTACTGGGTGTTTATTCAAAGAATATGAAATCAACAATTCAAAGAGATATATGCACCCCTATGTTCATCACAGCATTATTCACAATAGCTAAGATGTGGAAGCAAACCCAGTGCCCTTCTACATATTAATGGATAAAGAAGATGCAGTACACATATATAATGGAATACTTGTCCACCATAAAATAAGACAAAATCATACCATTTTCAACAGTGTGGATGGACCTTGAGGATATGATATGAAGTGAAATAAGTCAGGCAGAGAAAGACAAACACCATATGATTTCACTCATATGTGGAATATAAACAAACACATAGATAAAGAGAACAAATCAGTGGTTACCAGAGGGGAAGGGGGAATTGAGAGGATAAAAGGGATAAAGTGGAACACATATATGGTGATGGATAAAAACTAGAATACTGGTTGTGAACACAATGCACTTTATAGAGAAATTTAAATATAATAATGTAAACCTGAAATTTACACAATGTAATGACAATATGACCTCAAAAAAAAAGAGAGTAAAAGATGTGGTCCCATCGATGCTATCCTACAACAGATCCAGAGTGCCCCTTTGGCCCTGTCATGTGCATGTTGTATTGCTCCTGGTCCTATTGGCGGTCCTCTTGGAACTTCCAACTACTGTTTTTAAGGGTTAGATTCTGCTAAGTATCTTAGCATTCTGGATATTTGGAAACATCCTGGGGGACAAAGGCCTCTATCAAACACAGTGACATACCTCCTAAGGTCCAGAACTGTTTTTTTATGACATTCAACAAAATGAAGAAACAATTCAGAATTACCTTCTCCTGCACACCAGGAGCACCATCACATTATGTAGTTGCACCTTAAAAGAGGGATCTGAGGGGCTGGCTCAGTGGCTTAGTGGTTAAGTTTGCATGCTCCGCTTCCCCAGGGATGGCAGGCCTGGAGCCCAGGTGCAGACTGACGCACTGCTTGTCAAACCATGCTGTGGCGGCGTCCCATATAAAGTAGAGGAAGATGGGCATGAATGTTAGCCCAGGGCCAGTCTTCCTCAGCAAAAAGAAGGAGTCTTCCTCACACACACACAAAAGAAGGAGTGGGGGGGATCTGAAATTTTCCCATGATAGCCCCTGTGTCAATGACTCACTCTATGATCTCTCTGTACCAATAAAGTACCATGGAGGAAAAATAATTTTTTTTCAGGGAATAAAGAAAACAGAAATAACACAAAAATATGCTTACCTGATTTTTGACAACATTGCAAAACCAACCTCAATTCAACGGAGTAATCTTTTCAATAGTGCTAGAGCAGTTGGGCATCCCTAGGCAAAAAGATTAATGCCACCCTAAATCTCACTTCTTAAAAAAAATTAGCTCAAAATAGATCACAGAATTAAATTTAAAACTACAAACTCTTAGAAAATAAAATGGGAGAAAAATCTTTGTCACCAAGGGCTATGCAAAGAATTCTTAACACCAAAAGGATAATCCATTAAAAAATTGGACCTCATGCATTTGCTTTACATAGGACTATAGGAAGCAGAAAAGACAAATTAGAGGCTAGGAGAAAAGATTTGCAAACCACACATCTGACAAAGGACTGGTACCTAGAAAATATGAAGAACTCAAAACCCTCCAGTAAAAAAATCCAATCAAACAATTATTATAATTGCATTAAATATGTTAAGTTTCTGTAAATTGATGTTTTAATATGCTTTACCATTTCAAGATGGGTGGCAACTACTTTAGATAAGCAACTAGGGACATGAGATAAACACCTGACTTACCTCACATGCTTAGCCAAATATGAGTTCACAGAAGCACTACTTTTAAATATTGCTAAGTATTCCCAGAGCAGATGCTTTACTTCCTCTTTCCTGTGGAAATTACAATAAAGGTCTTGCCCATAATTCCCTGTCTCTCTTGCTCTCTCTCTCTTTCTGCCTCATGACTGATCCTGGTGTTTCCCCACCTGGTCCTGCATGGTGTGCTCTATTTTCCCCTGAGGACCTGTGAATGTAGGAGACTTCTACGATTTCAAAGGAACATAGATGAAATCAAGATCTCTCTTTGATCTATATTTGGGCTCACCATACTTTAATCAAGATTAAACTAAAATCAAACAATTGGAATAGTGAGCAGAATGGTTTGGCCCCAGACCAAGAAGAGATGCTTCTACCAAGCAAGACGTGTGTTTACTGGACAAGCAGAGGCCACCTACACAGACAGCACTACTTGCTGGCTTTTTTTTTGTATTTTGACCTCTGCTGCAGTTAGTTGTTTGTTCAAGGTGTTGCCTCACCCTGTGCCTCTAAATTGTGGGCCTTTGGTAATCAGAGTTCTCCCCCATGTTTCCATCTGAGACAACACATTTGTTACTGGTTCCTTTGAGTCCAGGGTGAATAAAATCCTGAGATGCTTCAACTTTTTACTGGTACCCATGCATCCAGAGATGAATAAATTGGCTGGCAAGGTTTGCCAAGATGTCTCCAGAAGAGGTGAATTGGGGCTTCTCTCCAACTACCTTGGGACAAGCTTGATCAGCCAACCAGGCACCCATAGCAAGTGACAGGCAATCTGTGTCACTTTTCCTAGACAATCTTAGATGATCTATCTTTGTAAAGTTGCTAAGACAACTTACACCCTGGTCCAGAGGTTGTGGGAAACTACCCTCTGGGTTGTTCAGAACTCCCAAACAGTAGATGAAGCTGGTGTGATAGATACCTCCATCACAGACTAGCAATGGCGTCCTGGAAGGGACAATGTTGTCATAGCTTCCATTGGTTATGTTGTTGTTGCTTCTGATGTACCCTATCCCCTCATATGGAGTAACATAGGGGATCTCATCCATGGAGACTGATGGCACAATGCCTCAAGGAGAGAAAAGTAGGAGCACTTTCCCTAAAATTGACTCCTCCAAAAACTCTCCAAGGAGCACAAAAATACAAGCCACCGTGCCTAGACACTATTTACTGCTACTGCTGCATATTAATGTGCCAGGAGTCTTTTGCTAAAATCTAAGGGAGTCAAAGTCCTTACCAAAAGAGAGGCTACCATGGCTCTCCTGGATGTTGAGCCATCTCCTTCTAAGGTTGATTGAGACACCCTGGAAAGGGAAGCAGTGGCCTACGAGAAAGGCCAGAGAAGACTACAAGGAGTTTATCTGGTAAATTCTCAACAGGTAAAAATTGCTGAGGATAAGTAAAAGACACACAGATGAGGAATTTCACCTATCTTGAGATCCCCATTCTCTGGGATTATCAAAAAGGACAATAAGAAAAAATGGCTGACTGGCCTCCACTCATCTTTAACATGGGGTCTGAATTATGGCTCTCAGCTCAAAAAATGAGACTACTAGCGGATCTAACTTCAAACCCTAATATTTGTACTTTACAAAGGGAGTCACAAAGTTTGCATTATTGATTCTTACATAAAATAGGAGAGCTTCCTACTCATGTGGGCTGATCCTGTAGAAAGAGAGCCAAACCACAGGAGGAAGATGAAATTGAAGAGCCAAAGAAGGGTGTCAGATCATCACAAGGTAGAGCCTCTAAGCCTCAGTTATTGTTGTATTTATCTTTTATGGTACGGGAGAAGGTCCATGGTACTATTAGTATCATTACAGTTAAAGCAAAAGCTTCCTGGAGGACTCTCCAGGATGCTTGTATGCTTCTCTGTAAAATTGGTGCAATGGGTTTACCATTTTGTGGAACGCTCAGATCCCAGTGATCCTAAAGCCATTTCATAACCTGAGACAGCTGCCCTCAATTCATAGTTTCAACTATCATTTCTCCAGGGTGCCCCACCTAATTACAAGGCTGCTCTATTCTCTTTCATTGGGTCCTTATGCATTTTCCAGGAGGCCTTGGAGTAAACATACTTGCCTATCATAAGGGAGACGCTTAATCAGATTCAAGTACTCACTTATCAGCTCCCCCTTCCCTAGGTCTTGAAAATGTTGATATTGAAGTGGCCCAGAGGATTCTTGTCCCTTCTTCTGGAGCAATAAGCCACAGCCGTGTACTGGCAACTGAGAAGTTAGGGATTGCCTAACAATTTAATTTCTGGCCATCAAGCTTTGCAAGTTCAGCAATTAAAGAGGTCCCTATACAACTTCCAACTTTGTCCAGAGTCACACCCCCCTCATGCTATTGCCTGTCACCTCCAGGGAATGAGATATTCCTACAGGAGGAGAAACCCAGCCCAGTACCCCTTATTCCAACATCTGCCAGTGGCAACCATCTAATTCTCTCCTAGGAAATGGTGGCTGACCATTGTTTGACCCACCGCCCAGAGCCAATCACTGATACACAGTAATATTGCACCACTGGACCCCATTAATGATCAATATTTTATGGCTTTTTTAGACATGGCCATACAAGTTATAGTCATTCCCAGGCATTGTACTCTTTTTAAGAAACATGGGACCCCCTTTAAACTACAAGGCATATCAACTAGCACCATTGAAGGAATCTAAATTCCTCTAAATGTAACATTAGGACAGTTATACTTACTGAGATGCCAGTTGTGGTAGTCTCTATCTTTTTCTATTTTAGGCATGGAACTCTATCACTAGACAAGTCCTCCACTGGAGCAAAATAAAGTCCTGGTGTTCATAGTGGGATCAGTCAAATAGGAGACTGTCTGAAAAAAGCTTAATCTCTCCTGAAGCAAGGTACTGTGGTAGTTTGGGCCCTCATTAAAGATCTCATTATTGAGGGTGTTCTAATTTCTACCATTCCTCCTTTCAGTAGCCCTATTTGGCCTGTGCTAAAGATAGACATGGGTGACACCTTACAGTACCACAACTGACAGTGGTTCCACCAATTAAAAGTATCCAAATCCACTATCTTTTGATGGAATTGACGACATCCAGAAGATACTGGGAGATTTTTGTTGTCATAGTTCTGGTTAATATGTTCTACTCAGTTCCTATCTCCAAGCCTTCAAAGTCACAATTCACCTTTGTATTAGAAGGCATACATTCACTTGCTTTCCAGTGAGTTACTTAATAGCCTGGCAGTTGCAATAACATCTGCTGACAGAACCTTAATTCACTGCCTCTTCCATTTACATACCTCTGGCACTATGTTGAGGATATTAATTTAAAGGTACTTATGGAGAAGGCAGTGTCTAGACCTTCACTCACTTATACAACATATTGAAGTTGTATAAGTAGCTGGGCCATCATCTAACATAAATACAAATTCTTGGGCATTATGTGCTCCTAAAGGGCAAACAATTCCAGACATTACTAAATAGTAGCTTCTCTTATGACAAACTCCACAAACAGGCACAGTGTCTCCCAGAAATGCTTACCTTCTGGAGATAATACATGCTATTTATCCAATCTCCTCCAATCCATATATATATATTATGCCACTAGAAACTCAACTACTTTCCTCTGAGACCCTCACTACAGCACACCCTTGAATTAACACAAGCCACCCAATAAGACTTGCCTCAAATCCTGCTGGACTCTGACATTTGAATCAAGGCATTGGCACAGACTATGGCTATTGGGAGTTTATGGACCAAGCAGTCCTAAATGGTTGACGAGTAGTCAGTCATAAGCCTAGCGACTGTTGTCTGTGTAGGCATCTGTGTGTAGGAGGTAATGGAGATAAAAAACTGTGTTGGGTTGGAATAGAAGTCACTAGGGGGAAAAAAAAGGGGAGTGGCACCCAGTTCCCTTGCTTGGATGAACTGGGAAAATTCCACAAAGTTTATCAAATCAAGAAAAGACCGAATTTTTTAAAATACCATTTTTACTCATAACTGACAATTTGAGGTTTTCTTTTTTTAACCAATTAATTTTCTTAAGGTGATAAATTTTTGGAGACTTTTTTGAAAAGTTTCGATGAAAAGTAAATTATGATTAGTAGTAATTTGTTTCTCAGAAGGACCCACTTTCAAAATTAATGAATACATCAAGGGACAGAAATTAAATACAATTTAGTGCATACAATAAAATACAAGTATTTAATATTTTCAAAGAAACAAACTATATTAGTAGGCAGTGGACTTAAGATGGATGAAAGGTGTTAGCTTCTCAGTTTAGAAATAAAATCTCCATCAGCTACCAAACAGCTGAATCAAAAGAAAAAATAAAACCAGCTGGGACTCCTAAAAATCCAATTAATTAGCTACTTAACAACCCAGTGTCTTAAATCTGCAATGGAACTTTACTCAGATCTTGTTCCCACTTTATGATCCTCTATTATTAAATTGTGAACAGAGCAAAACACATATTGGAAAAGAATGGCCCTGTAAAAGTTAAAAAGTTGGCCAAAATAAAAATATCTATTTCACAAACGGTCTTTGTATAAATACTGAATGTTTTTAAACATTATTTTGACAATTTGTAATGATTTTGGATGGTCAGTTAACACTAGAAAATGAGTTCTATAGCTCATTCAGAAAATATAACCCCACATTTGGAATTCAACCAAAAGGATTCCCTTTAAATTA
>PVID01003926.1:23934-158385 GCA_004025025.1 Tapirus terrestris | reverse complement strand
TTGCTGGGTAAATTCAAGCAACATAGAGAACTCTATCTTTAAGTTAATCTTATGGTAAATTAGGTGAGGTTGATAGCAATTATTTAAAATATTGTATCAACATGAATATACAAATATATACTACAGTTTACATGTCCTAGTGTAAGAATCAAAGATGCAAACAAAAGGAACAGTAAGTATAGAATATGAAATGTGCTTATTTTATATTATAGTCCTGCATATCAAAATTATGAAAATTAAACACCACACTTCTAAACAACCAATGACTCACAGAGGAAACCCCAAGAAAATGAGAAACTACTTAGAAATGAATGAAAATGAAAACGACACATACCAAAACTTATGGGGCATGGTGAAAGCAATGGAAAGGGGGAAATTTATACCTGTAAGTGCTTATATTAAAAAACAAGAAAGACCTCAAATCAACAACCTAACTTTAAACAACTTACACTAGAAAAAGAAAAAATCAAAGCTAGAAAAAGGAAGAAAATAATAAAGACTAGAGCAGGGATAAATTAGAGAATAGGAAAACAATAGTGAAAAAGCAATGAAAACATAAGTTGGTTTCTCAAAAAGATTAATAAAATTGAACACCTTTTAGGTAAATGGACTAAGAAAACAAGACAAATTCTTTTTAAAAATTGGAAATGAACGTGGGGATATGACTATTGATTCTATAGCTATAAAGAGGATTATGAAAGTACTGTGAACAATTATAGGCCAAGAAACTGGATAACCTACATGAAATGGACAAGTTCCTGGAAACACAAAACCTACCAAGATAAATCATGAAAATAGAAAATCTGAATGGACCTAAAACTAGTAGGGTGATTGATTTGGTAATCAAAAATCTCACCAAAAAGAAAAGCCCTGGATCTGAGAGCTTAACTGGTGAAGTTTAGGAAACATTTCATGATGAAGTAACATCAATCCTTCTCAAACTTTTCCAAAAATATGAAGAGTGGGGAACACTTCCTTACTCATTCTATGATGCCAGCATTACACTGATACCAAAGTCAGACAAAGACAGAACAAGAAAACTATGGAAAACTATCCTTTATGAACAATAACAAAATTCTCAACGACATACTAGCAAACCAAATTCGGCAGCATATTGAAAGGATTATGCTCCACGACCAAACGGAATTTAGACATGGAATGCAAGGATAGTCCAATATATGAAACTCAATCGATGTAATACACCTTAACAGAAGGAAGGGGAAGAAACATATGATCATCTCAATGCAGAAAAAGCATTTAACAAAATAACACTCTTTCACGATGAAACAAAATAAATGCCATATATATGAAAAACCCACAGCAAACATCATACTTAATGGTAAAAAACTAAACCTTTCCATTAAGATCAGGAAAAAGGTAGGGATGTCTGCTTTCACCACTTCTGTTCAACACAGTCCTGGAAGTTCACCAGAGCAATTAAGTGACAAACAAAAGCCATCCAAATTGGAAAAGAAGTAAAACTATCTCTGCAGACGATATGAGTTTTATACAGGTATACCTCGAAGATATTGCAGGTTCAATTCCAGACCACTGCAATAAAGCAAATATCACAATAGAGTCACACAAATTTTTTGGTTTCTCAGGTATGCAAGTTACATTAGACTATACTGCAGTCTATTACATTGCAATAGCACTATGTCTAAAAAAACAACGTACATAATGTAATTAAAAAATACTTTATAGCTAAAAATGTTAACCATCATCAAAGCCTTCCATGAGTCATAATCTTTTTGCTGGTGGAGGATCTTTTAAAATACAGTATTTGTGAAGCACAAAAAAGTGAAGTACTATAAAATGAGGTATGCTTGTAAAACACTAAATATTCCATGCACACAAAATGTGAGAACTAGTAAATGAATTCAGCAAGGTAGCAAGATACATGATCAACCCAAATCAGTTGCATTTCTATACACAATGAACAATCTGAAAGGAAATTACAAAAACAATTCCATTTACAATAGCATCAAAAAGAATAAAATAGTTCGGTATTGGGGCCGCACGGTGGCGCAGTGGTTTAGTCCGCGCTTGGCAGCCCAGGGTTCGCAGGTTCAGATCCCGGGCTCCCACCGATGCACTGCTTGTCAGCCATGCCGTGATGGCGTCCCATATAAAGTAGAGGAAGATGGGCACGGATGTTAGCCCAGGGCCAGTCTTCCTCAGCAAAAAGAGGAGGATTGGCGACGGATGTTAGCTCAGGGCTGGTCTTCCTCACACACACACAAAAAAAATAGTTCGGTATTAATTTAAGGAAGTGAAAGACTTGTACAATAAAAACTGCAAAATGTTGTTGAAAGAAATTAAATCAGATATAAATAAATCAAAACACATCCCACGTTCATGGATTGGACAAAGTAATATTTTTAAAATGCATACTACCCAAAGTCATCTACAGATTCAATGCAATCTCTATCAAAATCCCAAGAAATTTATTTGCAGAAATAGAAAAACCCAACCTAAAATTCATATGGAATCTCAAGAAACCCTGAATAGTCAAAACAATCTTGAAAAAGGAAAAAGTTGGAGGACTGATACTTCCTGATTCCAAAACTTATTACATAGCTACTGTAATCAAAACAATGTGGTACTAGCATAAAGACATACATACAGACCAATGAAACAGAATAGAGAGTCCAGAAATCAGCCCTCATATACATGGTCAAAAGACACTTGACAACGGTGCCAAGACCATTCAAGGGGAAAAAAGACAGTCTCTTCAACACAGTGCTGAAAATGCTGGATATCCACATTGAAAATAATGAAGTTTATCCTTAGTTAACACCACACATAAAAATTAGATTAACATGGACCAAAGACTTAAATCTAAGACCTAAAACACAGAAGAAAACATAGAACAAAAGCCTCATGACATTGGATTTGGCAATGATTTACTGGATTTGACACCAAAGGCACAAGTCACAAAAGCAAAAATAGACAAATAGAGCTTCATGAATATTTAAAAATTGGGGGCAAGATATTATCAAAAGAGTAAAAAAGTAATTCACAGAACGGGGGGAAATATTTGCAAATCATGTATCTGATAAGAGATTAATATTCAGAATATACAGAGTACTCCTAAAACTCAATAAAAAAATAATTCAAAAAGGGACATGACTTGAACATTTATACAAAGCAAATACATGAATTCAGACATAAATCCAAAGCAAATGAACGAATGGCAATAAACAGTTGAAAACCAAGTGTTGGGAGGATGTGGAAGAATCAGAAGCCTTGGGCACTACTGGATGGGAATGTAACATGGTACAGCTACTATGGAAAACTGTATGATGGTTCCTCAAAAAATTACAATTAGAATACTATATGAGCCAGCAACTCCACTTTTGGTTATGTATCTAGAGGAACTGAAAACAGGAGTTTCAAAGACACTCATTTGTACACCCATCTTCATAGTAGCATTATTCACCAGAGTCAAAGCATGGATGTAACTCAAGTGTCTTTTTACAGATGAAATGGATAAGTAAAACGGCAGACACAATGGAATATTATATAGACTTAAAAAGGAAGGGAATTCTGACATATACAATGCAGATGAATCTAAAGAACATTACACTAAGTCACAAAAAAGACAAATACTGTATAGTTCCACTTATATGAGGTACTTAGTCAAAACCATAAAGACAGAACGTATAATGATGGTTGCCAGGGTTTGGGGTGGGGAGAATGCTGAAATACTGTTTAATGGGTGCAGTTTCAGCTTTACAAGGTGAAAAGAGCAATGGGCATGGATACTGGTGATGGTTCCTGAAAAATGTACATGTATTTAATACCAGTGAAGTGTATATTTAAAAATGGTTACAATGGTAAATTTTATGTTATGTGTATTTTACCATTAAAAAATGAGAAAAAAAAACTTTCCTTTTGTAAGTCAGCAAAATTTAAGGCTAAATTTGATTAAGGTCGGTATAGAATACAAACAAAAGCATCAAAAATAAATGTCTTTTATTCAAAACATGTGTTTACCTATTTGTGAATAACTGACAACATACACCTAAAGAATATTTACTGAACATAGATGGAATTAAGTTAAACCACCAATCCTAAGTTTTGTAAGCAAGTATATTTTTAGCCATGATGCCAAAGATATGGGCAAGAAAACCAATGGCCGTTCCTTAATAAAATATAAGACTGTCCATAATGCACAGTTCACAGGATCTTTAAGAGGAGTGTTATTTAGAGGCTGGATATTTAAGAAAGAGTCAACAGCCAATTAATCAAATGTTACTTAGTCTTTTTACACAAATGCTATCAGTTTAAGTAGCCACTTTAATAACATATTTGTACTCTACTGCAGGTAGAATAAACAATGCATAAAAACGGAAGCCTATCAAATTCACTATACAATCTCTCAGCAACAGTTAATCAGTACCAAATCACAGTATTTTTCTTGCCTTTCAAATACTTTAATCTCCTCTCTAGACACAGCTTATATCCTCATATTGTGGAAATCAGAGAAGGTAACAAATTTTTCTTTTCTATTTTCATTCCTTATTTGAAATACAATCAAATCAATGTCTATAAAATTTCCATATAAAATTTATCAAAATAATTATTCCATAGACTGTTGCACATGAACTACAACTTGAATACACCTAATGTTTAACTATATATATGAGTCTATTTTCCAAGATGAAACACTATGCTGGACTGTTAACTACAAAAAAAAAAAAAAGTGTCACCAGTGTCTTATTCGATTCAGACTGGAAACAAAACCCTACAGATTGAGGGGCTTCTAAACAAATGTAAATTTATTTCTCACAGTTCTGGACACTGGAAATCCAGAATCAGGGTGCCAGTATGACTGGGGTTCTGGTGAAGACCTTCTTTGAGGTTGCAGACTGCTGACTTCTCATTGTGTCCTCTCATAATGGAAACAGCTCTCTGATGTCTCCTTTATTAGGAGAATTGATCTCATTCATGAGAGTTCCACCCCGATGACCTAATGATTTCCCAAACACCCCAATTCCTAATACCATCATCTTTAGGGATTAGGATTTAAACATATGAATTTTAGAGGGATACACAGACCACAACAACTAGCAAACACAAACTGGAAGCAGAGTTGTACTTCTTAAAGAAAATCATTATATAAAGCATATTTGTTAGAGAAAGTAAGAAAAAAATGTTCTGAATTGCTCTTTACCTACCACGAACTCACATGAGCAGGTTCCAACATTCTTGGCAAAATGCTGAAGGAGGATATGTAAACTAAATATACTTTTATGTACAAAGGCTAAAATGATCACCAGGTTTTGTTTACCCATGAAGACAATCATTAAATAAACTCTTTAAAGTTAGTTTCTTAAGAATACTAAAAACCAGTCCTTGGTCTTGGATACATTTCACCCTGGTAACTGTTCAGCAACTCCACAGTGGAAGAACCATGAACTGCATCTTTGCACTTATATTTTTCATTCTTAGATTTAATTATGTACATATTGCGGCTTTATACTTTGACTCCAGAGTTTTCACACTTAGGAAGTGAAATTATGGCAAAGTGAGATGAAACCAAATAAAGGTTTATTCTCCTTTACAGGTGTTATATTATTGAAACAAGGTGACGGTGCATTCCTTTGTATTAATTCTCACTGCTGAAAAATCCTCAGAAGAAATATAATGTTTTACAAGACGGCTGATCAATCTTTTCTACTAAAGTTGCGCAAGATTTAACTAGTGTTTAACTCTGGCTAGTGTTTAAGTAGCTTTGCCCTTAATTCCATCTTATTATAGCTGATAACTTCAAAACAAAAAAAAACATTAAAAAGGAAGGTTATGACCTAAATTCCTGGCAAAACAAACACAAAAAATTGGTACACACAATAAAAAAGATCGGTGACACAAATATACTCAATGTGACATTTTATTATATTTCTTAGCTGTCATTCCTTCCTTTCCCTTACCCCATCTAAGGAGTAGGTTAAGAAAGGTGTATAGAATTCATCATAAAATTAGTTTTCCATTTATACACTGTAATTTAAGTGTTCCTAAAGCCCAAATCTACGTGTTACAATGTATATGACTTTTGAGAATAAAATGACATTTTAACACAACCTACTTTGTATAGTAAAAAACATTCTACTTATTTTACCATTAAGAGCTGTCTTGTTTGAGAAACTTTCTATACATGTTAAGTAACAACACTGTCAACTAATGTATCAATAATTCCACCGTTAAGAAAACTGAGTATTACCTAGCATTGAATTTTTCCAACTAACAATCTTACAAATTCAAAACTGCTACTAACACTTATGTTCTAAAAACTGAATTTTGGAAATGCTTTTCTTATGATGGTGGCAACAAAAAATGATGACGAGAATGTGCAAGTTACCAAACTTAGTACAAAAATATATATGACTGCATAAATATGAAAATAGCCCCTTTTCTTGACTCAATGTAGATTTCTGCCTTCCTTAAATTTTTATCAAATATCTCAAGAGAACATCTAGGTAACTAGAACACACAGAAAGACTCCGTAAATAGACTAGTTGGAACTAGGGCTTATCACAGTCTACAATAATAAGGCTATTTATTCAAAACATCCATTAACTGAAAGTAAAGTAGTTAAATGGGAAAGATATTTCTTTCCTTCCTTCCTGTTGTTTTAACAGCACATATTGTGGTCTTTTATCCCTAAGTTCCATTATATCAAAAAGAACAAAGTTTAACACATTTCACTTAAGATAATTCAGCTTCTTCAGTTTTTAAAGAAATATAATAAATACTTTAAAACAATGAAAATACATCAGTGTGCCTTAACAAACTACATTCATGCTAAATGAAGTTTTTAGTCTTCTTAACGAGTGACGGCCAAAATCCAAACTGTAGAACAATCTTCAGAAACTTTGAGTTCAACTTAGATCTGTAAGCGAAAAGAATTATCAGATCCAAAGAAACAGTAATTCTTGTATAGTACAACAGTCTACTGCATATAAAGACCCCCTCATACTACCTGGAAAATAAAACCTTTTGAAGAGAAAAGTCTGCATGCCAGATTTTTCCCAATTCCTATCTGTTGCCTATAATCGTTATGATCTCTTTGAGAATGGTATATGTTATGGAGACTATTCCTAATGAAGTTTAGCATCTCCTTCCTTTTGTGCTGGTAATTAGAAACCTTATATTTGGGAGTGGGAACAGATACAGGGAAGTAAAATTCTTTTAAGTATGGGAGAAGTGTGGTTCTAAACCAAATTCTCTTCTGAGTCAATTTAGTCATAGGAGTGAAACTAGGATACCTGTAAATCATCTAGAGAAACTCTCCAGAGCCAGAGAAAGGATTCCCAAGTAATAAACATAAACACTTATAAAATATTCAAAATAACTCAAATTACTTTAATCACCATTGTCTTTAGTTTCTTTTCCAACCAGCTTGCTTAAGCCCAGTTCCAAACAAAGTGTTGGCACAGACCCAGAAAAGTGTGTTTTTTCTTCTTCTTCTTCTTCTTCTTCTTCTTAAGAAAGCCTGCTGTGGCTTCATATTCATGCATGCCTGCTAAATTCCTAGCATTCAACCTCAGCTCAGCTGTCCAAATGTTCAGATCTGCCCTTAACGCACAACACACTTGTTACATTTTAGGTTCTTGCCCATAAAAATAATCATTAATTCTATCGTCGAAGCAGTAATTTAGTCACAAGAATCCTGTGGCTCAGGGTACCCAAATGGAGGTACATAAAGAAAGTATTATAACAATATTTATTTCTTATCCTCTTTCACTTCCTATTTCTGGGCATGCTTTAACACATACATAACATCAGTAACAGTTAAGATTTGGTGCTCCCAGCACTGCGGCCCAGGTTCATTCCCCAGTCAGGGAACCATACCACCCATCCGTCTGTTGGCTGTCATACTGTGGTGGCTGTGTGTTGTTGTGATGCTGAAAGCTGTGCCACCAGTATTTCAAATACCAGCAGGGTCACCTATGGTGGACCGGTGTCAGCAGAGCTTCCAGACTTAGACAGCCTAGGAAGAAGGACCTGGCCACTCATTTCTGAAAAAACTGGCCATAAAAACCCCGTGAATAGCAGTGGAGCACTGTAATATAGCACTGGAAGGTGAGAGGATGGCACAAAAAGACCAGGCAGCATTGTGCTCTGCTGTACACAGGGTCACTAGGATTCAGAATCAACTCAATGGCACTAACAACGATCTGTATGCTTAAAAATTCTTAAATGCATGGAAAAAATCTGGTAAAAATTTACACTGGAGATGTTTATTCAATTTTTCTTTAATTCACGGTGTAGTAATCTAAATTTGGAAACATATCAAAATATAATATGAATTGATAGATGAATACAACAATAGATGTGATAGATCAAGTACAAAAAATGTAAATTGTATATAATCTTAGTGGTTGGTATATGGGTGGTTCACTTAAATTTAAAATTCTTTCAACTTCTCTGAATGTCTGAAAATGCTGTTAATAAAATGTTGATGACTGAAAGACTTGGTGATCCCTGCTCTAGATCAATGATTTCAAATGTGGCGTGAGCATCAGGATCACTTGTGGTACTCAACTTAGACCTCCAAAGGCTGGCCTTTGCATTTCTGAAAAGTCCCGGTAATCGCTGCACAATCTATGTCAGGAACAAATGCTCTAGGTATCCTGAGATCCCATCTTAATCAAACACTCATTATTATTATTTTTGGACTTGTGGTTTCTGAAATACATTTTATTTATTAAAGGAAAAAAAAGCCTAAGTTTGACTGAAGTGTAAGCCATACCACCATCCCAATTATTTTACATATACATTTCAAGAAAATCAGGATAAACTTTGTTAAATACAGTAACAGCAGAACAATGAGACATGTTTCACTCCTTAGTCTCACTGCTTTATTACTAGGAAAAACAGCCACTTTCCACAAAATAAACACACATCAACTCCAAACCAAGCATTTGGCCAACAGTGAAACCTGACACAATAATGTAATCTCAACACTACCTTGGCAACAGGCTTCTATTTTTACAAGGCTTTTGGAGTAGTCATGTGTACAGTTACTTAATGATGGGGATTTGTTCTGAGAAATGCACTGTTAGGTGATTTTGTCATTGTGTGAACATCAGAGAGTACTTACACAAACCTAGATGGTGTAGACTACTATACACCAAGGCTCTAGGATACTAATCTTATGGGGTCACCAGCATATATTTAGTCCAGAACTGACCAAAACATTGTTATGTGGTGCATGACTGTGTACTCTAATTCCAATGCCATAGCAAGCTAATTCAAACAAGATTTTCCTTTTAACACACTAATGTATCACTTAGGAGAAGGCACATTTTCAAAACTGCTACATTTCTTAATAGCTATCTCTGCAGACATTCTTACTTAAAAGCAAGTTATCATTGTAGAGTATCCATTGTCAGAGCTAATACTGATCTTCTCAGAAAGAAATGTTTCAAAGGATCAGGTTTGTCAAAGTATAAAAAGTCTGATTAGCTTGTTTTTGAATATTAGTGAACATTCAAATGCACGGATAAGTCTCAAAATACACTCAAATGTAGGTGTTGTTCAACATTCTGAGATTAAAGGAAGTTAGGGGAAAGATTTGGTTTCTTTGTAGACAATTCATAAGAAAAACAAAAAACAATAAGGTTTATCTACTACTTACGTCATCAATATCTTCATCATCATCTCCAATATCATCGAACTGGATTTCATCATCATCTCCAGGACCAAATGTATCTGTTTCATTGATTTTAGCTAAAAACACAATAATAAATATATGCTTATAAATAAGATGTTATTAAATGAATTGCCTACTAAAGTAATGGGTCTGATATAAAATACTGAACTATAAAAGACTTCTCTTACAAATGATACTTCAATCAATGTTTGATTACAAGAAAAATATCTAACTTCTACAGAACAACTCTTCCGAGAGAGCAAATTCACAAAAAAAACTCAGCAATTCATTATTAAGTCCTTACAATGAAGAGTGTATGTACTATATTTTTATTTTGTTCAAAACAGTTATTATAAATAAGACAGGCAGGCTCTGCCTTAGTAGCTATTACACTTCCCAAGTATGCTTCAAATGGGTTTGAACACACACTAATGCTTTATCCTCAGCATATATAAATTTCTCCTGAGATATGAACAGCTGGTTCACCAACTATTGGACAGACTTACCAAATCAGTCAGAAAGACCAAGTCAATTCATGCGTATCACTACACAATAAGAGTGAAAAATGAAGTATGATCCGATTCCCAGGTATTTTGGCACTCCTTATAATGCCAATAATTTCATCAGAATTTTCATGCTTATGTAAAAATCTTCTATTTTCATAATAAAATGCGAGGAAAAGTACTATTTTCTAAGCTCACATTGTTCACTTGGCAGCTATTTATTTGTTTTACTCTATCACACAAGACAGGAAAATATAGCTTTGACATTACCATGTTCTGGAAGCTCTCCATATGCCTTCAGACTTCTAGCTTCATCTGCATTGTACTTTAAAATTACATCAGCTTTGTTATCCTTAGAGATGAACAAATAATGTTTAAAACTGGTTATCCCAAAGTATCATCAGTTGTTTCATAAATTACTTTCAAATTAAACACATTAAGAAAAAACTCACTGTTCTGTTACAAACTCTCCCTGTTTCTTCACCTACCCTTTATTTCTTAAAAAAGAATCCATGGGTTTAAACGAGTAGGAAGAAGTCTGAATGTATGACTGAATAATGATTCAATAGCCTAGAAAAATTATTTCTGTAATTCACTTTTAAAAAAAGATAAAGAAAAGAAAAAGAGAAAAAAGTTGCACTGTGGTCCTCCTTAGGTCAAACATTGTGACTCAAAACTAGAAGAGGTATAATGACTCAAGAAAATTAATATACCTTTCTACGAACAGTGGCTTAGAGCTTACCTATCAGAATCACTTGTGGAGCTTTAAAAAGATATCTACATCTCCTGAAGACTCTCAGACCCAAGATGAAGTCCAAAAATCTGTATTTAAAAATAAAGCTCTTTTGGGTGCTTCTGATGCAAATATCTCTGAGAACTAGCGCCCTTTCACCATTTTAAAGAATCTGAGGCACTCAGAAGAGAAAGAAAAAGTCTAAATACTTACAATTAACCTAAAAAGACCCAAAAAAAGGCAACTGAAGTGATCACAGTGATGCAACTGTATATAACTATGATATAAACCAACACTTCTCAAATTGTAATGTGCATACAAAATACAAACGGATTTTATTAAAATTCATTTTCTGACTCAGCAGATATGAGATTGGGCTAATAATCTGCACTTCTAACATGATTCCAGATAGTGGTGATGCTGCTATAATTTTTGGACCACTCTTTTGAGTAGCACGGGTACAGAATTACTTAACAAAAGATTAAGAATCACCAGAGCTGGTCTTGGCTATCACGTTAACGCTAGAAAATTAACTCTTTAATGATCATGGTTTCATTGTCCATGAAACAGAGAATTAATTATTACTCTCTCCACTTTTGCAGGTTATATGAAGTTAAAACAAGATAATGGACATGAAAATGATATATTTTTAAAGACACATGTTTTTGTTATAGAATATAAAAGAAAAGAAGAAAAGCAACGTATGATCCAGTCTGTAAAAACAGATTCAAAGAAATTTAGTAAAGTTTCAGAATACAAAATCAACATACAAAACTTAGTTGCATCTCTATACATGAGCAATGAACTATATGAAAAAGAAATTAAGGCAATAATCTCATTTACAATAGCATCAGAAACAAAATACTCAGGAATAAATTTAACCAAGGAGGTGAAGGATCTATAGACTGAAAACTATGAGACACTGATGGAAGAAATGAAAGACACAAATTAATGGAAAGACAATCTATTCGTGAACTGGAATAATATTGTTGAAGTGTCCATACTACCCACAGCAATCAGATTCAAGGTAATTCCTATCAAAATTCCAAAGGCATTTTTCACAGAAACAGAAAAATCCTAAAATTCATATGGAACCACAAAGACTCCAAATAGCCATAGTGATCTTGACAAAGAACAAAGCTGAAGGTAACCCACTTCCAATTTCAAACTACACTACAAGGCAATAGTAACCCAAACAGTATAGTACTGGCATTAAAATAGATACAAAGACTAATGGAACACAATCGAGAAGAAACAAATCTTCACATGTAAGTTATGGTCAACTAGTATTTGACAACAAAACCAAGAACTGGACTGGGAAAAGATAGTCTCTTCAATAAATGGTGTTAGGAAAAAGGATTCTCACATGCAGAAAAATGACATCGGATCCCTTTCTTACACCACTCACAAAAATTAACTCGAAATGGATCAAAGACTTAATCAAGGGCCTAGCCCAGTGGTGTAGCGGGTCCGTCCGCTCCGCTTTGACGGCCCGGGGTTCGTGGTTTGGATCTCGGACAAGGACAGACGCATCACTTGTCAAGCTGTGCTGTGGCGGTGTCCTGTATAAAGTAGAGGAAGATGGGCATGGATGTTAGCCCACGGCCAGTCTTCCTCAGCAAAAAGAGGAGGATTGGCAGTGAATGTTAGCTCAGGGCTGGTCTTCCTCACACACACACGTAAAGACTTCATCAAAAGACCTGAAACCATAAAACTACTGAAGAAAACAGGGAAAAAGCTCTTTGACATTGGTCTTGGCATTATTTTTTGGCTGACACCTTAAGCACAAGCAACAAAAGCAAAAATCAACAAGCAGAACTACATCAAACTAAAAAGCTTCTGGATAGCAACAAAAACAATCAACCAAAAACATAAAGACAACCTAGGAAATAGAAAATATTTGCAAACCATGTTCAGATAAGGAGTTCATACAGCAAAAAATACACGGAACTCATACAACTCAATAGCAAAAAAACAATTTGATTCAATTAAAAAGTAGGCAAAACTGGGGCCAGCTGGTGGCGCAGTGGTTAAGTTCACAGGCTCTGGTTTGGCAGCCTGGGGTTCAAGGGTTCAGATCCTGGCAAAGACCTACACACCAGTCACCAACTCATGCTGTGATGGGGACCCACAAACAAAATAGAGGAAGATGGGTAACAATGTTAGCTTAGGGACCATCTTCTTCAAGCAAAGAGCAGACTGGCAACAGATGTTAGCTCAGGGCCAATCCTTCTCACCAAAAAAAAAACTGAGCAAAGGACCTGAATAGACATTTTTCCAGAATGGCTATTAGCATAAGGATAACAGAGAACAAAGGCTGGCAAGAATGTGGAGAAAAGGGAAACCATGAGCACTGTTGGTGGGAAAGTAAATTGGTACAGCCTCTACCAAAACCAAAACAGAATGGAAGTTACTCAAAAAATTAAAAATAGAACTACCATGGGGATCATTTGCAAAAAGTGTATCATACGATTACCTACACAAATTACACAATGTTACATACCAATCATATCTCATTAAAGCTAGGGGAAAAAAACCCAGATACAAACAGCAGTCATACTGGCAGGAATGGTGGCTTCAAGTTTCCTAAAATTCACTCCTTCATAAAACCAAGAAAACGCTGGCAAAAACTGTCATATCAATTTTATCAGAACTCTAAAAATTAATCAAATGCTTGCAATAATCTGAGCACTTACTTTTAAAAAGTGGCTAAATCTCAGTAAGAATAAGGTTTGTAAGTGTTTCTCCTTGCTCTATTCCCATTGCTTTACCCTAGTTCTGGGCAGCCATGAAAACCAGCATCCTAGCAGCCGCAGGAGGGTAAGAACATGTCTGAAGATCCTTCAAAACACCACTTGTAGAGAACTGTCTGGCAGTTCCTAGAAACTCCTACTTGTAGGGCTTTTCTTTATATTACCTTATTAAGAGCTTATTTACTATTAATATTTTCCCCCATTGAGCCTTTATAAAAAAATTACCTGTGGTAATTTTTTAACACTGCAATGGCTTTAAGTGGTAACAGCTGAGGCAAAGAGGAACCTGACCAAAAAACTTAATTCGAAAAGCTTTGGGATGAGATGTTCATAGGAGATTTCAAAAGTGCACCATATTCCTAAGAATCTAGAAGGTCAATACATGTTCATGACTATACATATACTCAAGAAAGACCTGGGAAGGGCCTAACTTCCCAGCTGTGACTCACCTGGAGTTTCTGCACAAGCACAAAATGAACACTAAGGCAGAGTTGTCAACTGCCTGGCTGAGTGTTGAAGGTATGCCCCAGCATGCACAGTGTACATTATGCAAAGGCCGGGAGGCTTACTGGTTTTAAGGAAATCTCAGTCCAAACACGAGCTGTCCACTAAGCAAACCAAGCATTCAATGTCCACACACAAGAAAAAACACACACCTTACAAAATTAGTTTAGAAAAGTCACTAAACAAACAAACAGCAGCAAGAACAAACCCTGGGAGAGAGAATCTCATTTCCAGTCTTGCCACATTATATATGCAATTTCTAAGTTTTCAACAAAAATTTATGAGACCCACAAAGAAACAGGAATGTGTAGCCCAAATACAGGAGAAAAGCAGTCAATACAAACTGTTTCTAAGAAGGCCAAGGAGCTGGACTTAGCAAACAAAGACTTTATACCAGCTATTATATGTATGTTTAAAGAACAACAAACAAAATGTCTAAAAGTATTAAATTATGAGAAAAACATCTTACTAAACAAAGAAAATCAACAGAGATACAGATTATTTCTACAAATGGAAATTCTGGATATGAAAAGTAAAATCACTGACTTTAATATGCCTTTTCCAGTAATGAAAAGAACAATTATACAAAAGATCAGCAAGGAAACAGAAAACTTAAAGAGTATAAACCAACTAGAACTAACATATATCTATGGAAAACTCCAACTAACAACAAAATAAAAATAAACAGTGATACTTTCATTCAGTGTAATTAAACATACAGTGATGAGTTCCAATAGACAGAAAGCAAACAGACTTTAGAGTCATAACGTGTGTATAATATTGACATCACAGAGGGCAACTATTATGTTCTTCTCTAAGTGCTCAAATTTATAGATACACAACAGTTTCTACTGTTAACTACTGAGTGCATGTCTTATCCTTTCACTATCAGACTGTAATTCTTTTGGAGGATGGAAACCTTGACTTATTCAAGTACATCCCCTAGAAGAGTGGTTATCCATCCTTGGATTTTGAGACCTTTAAATTTTAAAAGTAAAAAAATAATTGATCATGGGACCTCAACATAAGATTACTAAATTTTTGCTTTTACAGGTAAAGACACTAATAAAAACCACCACCAAATACTATTGTTCTCATTTCAAAAAAGGTAATTTAGAAAATATATTTGAAGAAGAAAAAAGGCAATTTAGCTTCACAAAAAACACCACACAACACCTGCATACCTTCTAATTTCACTATAGCATAGTGAAAATGTCAGCCTGCCCCAACAGTATTTCACATACTGGTATTTGGGAATGACGGTTCTTGGAAGACCTAGCACAATGCCTAGAATAGAACTGGCCTTTGAATGAGAACAGAATTGTCTGTGCTATTTATCCAAACTTGTAAGAGATTATTTACTGCATATTATATTTAAAATAAAAAACAATATTGAACCAACCAGTCTTCCCACAAAATATATGTACCATTAATCAACTGTGGGAATTACTTCAAATTGGAAAAATATTACAGTTTTGAACACAACAGGACCTTAACATATTTTGATGACAGAATGGTGTTAAGACATAACTGGCTAGAACTAGGGAAATATGTTTTATAACGTTCTAAATATTAATGACATTAAATACAAGGACACAATACAAATTTAAACGTAATTGTTACCTGATAGTCTCGCAGACCAACCAATATAATATCTGAGGTATTTATCCAAACCTATAAAAGAAAACTTACTGCATATTATATATTAAGTAAAAACAAATAATAAAGAGTAATGTTAAACCATTCTTCCCACAAAAAATATGTACTATTCACCCAGTGTGAAAAAAATATTTATTAAAAATGAGGGAAAAACTATTGTAAATACTACACTGTGTGTGTGTGTGTCTGTGTATATATGTGTATGTATGGATGTGCGTGTGTACAGATGTAAAAAGAGAGTCTAATTATATAGTTATGGTATATTAGGGAAAAAACCACAGTATGCAGTTGAGTCTGTTCCAAATTTTTTACGTTAGGATGTTAAAAAGAAGTAACGATTTTATTTCAATTACTTGAGAGTTTAAATATGGCAAAAGAATCATTTGTCAGGAAAATTAAGAGATTTTTGATCACAAACCACCCCTACAATATTTAATTACGTAAAATAGATGAAAACCGGCGATCTACATAAACATAGCCATCCAGTGACCAATCTACATAGATACAGGCCCTACAACTACCATTAATTTGGAAAAAAATGGATTAACAGACCAAAACATTTTCAAATCATAAAATCAGAGTTGAAAGAAATTTTAACCAACATGATTAGTAAATCTGCCGAAACTACTGTGATAAGGAACACTATTATCTAACATACTTCAATTTCAAATTTTCCTAATATCATAAACAGCTGTTTCCCCCCAACAAAAATCTAATCACAGCATGAACAGGCACTATATTTAACTAGCAGTCTCTTTAGTCTCTTTTAATCTTAAAACAATTCTCTAGCTTTTTTCTTTCTTTCACGGCATAACGTTTTTTTTAAGATTCCAGGCCATTTGTTTTGTAGACTGGATTTGTCTGACTGTTTCTTCATTATTATATTCAGAGTAAGCATTTCTGGCAGAAATACAACATAGTCGAAGCAAATAATTCTTTGCAAATATAATCGATTATAAAAGTTATCATCAAAGATCTTATTTTACTTATTCATATTCGGGATCTGAACCTGTGAACCACGGGCTGCCAAAGCATAACACATGAACTTAACCACTACGCCACTGGGGCTGGCACCTCAAAAAGCAAATTTTGTATTAAAGTAAAACACATCTCCACCTACCTTTTTTCTCAATTTTCCTCTGATGTGACATAACCTCTTCACACCATCAAAACACATAGCTTCTAATCGTCCATTTCCCAGCATTTTAATTACCTGAGCATACTCTGAGGGGTGAGAAAAAAAAGAGTATGAGATACTGTCCAATTTTTGTTAAACTGTAATAATGGAAATTAGAACATAGTTGATAACTTCATTTTTCCCACTAAATTTAGTTCAAACTAATTTTGTTTAAAAAGCCTAGATCAGCAAAAAGCTTATGTATTCTACTGTGAGAGGGCTCTCTGAAAGTGACAAATATTATAATTCTATCCAAGAAAACCAGAGAACTCATCATCTGTCACATGTCCTACAGCCTCTTCCAGATATGCCTATATATTTCACCCTCAAGAATAAATTAAAGCCAGATGTCAAGTAATTTGTCCGAGGGCACTAATGCCATTTTCATGATAAGCTCTGTCTTGTTATTAGGAATATTTTAAGTATCTACTCATGTTGAGTAAATCAGAGTTCACTCATCTTCATGATTGTATGCTCTTCTTTCATACATCAAAGTAACTCATTCCCAAATGCACACTATAACCCTGGCTTACAATCTCTGACATTTGGATACTAGCCCAATTTTGACTCTCCTTTCCCTCAGAAACTTTAGTGGTAAAACAGTAGGTTAAATATTAATAAATATTTGTTTACTTTAGAATATCTTGGTGGTTATTCTAAAGTTCTTTAAAAAAACAAGAATAATGTTACAAGATAAAAGGTCAAACATTTAATTAAAATATTTTCAAAGTCCGTGAGGGGCTTCCTAATGCCACTGCCATTCAAAAACACAAATAAAATATGAGCATCAGGAAGCATGGGACAGTCTCTTCTAACGTAAATGACAAAAGCAGAAGCGGGAGCAAGAAGAGTGAAACAGTTACTACAAAATCTTCACACTACTAGGGTATGGACTGAAGACTAAACCCAAAGAGAGCCTGGACTAATTTATAATTATACTGAGATATAAACTGGATTTACACTGTGGGGTTGATATGTGGCAGTAACGCCCTTTTAAAATAGCCAATAAGCCTAGTTTACCTTCAGTACTTCCTCAACACAGGAGAAAATAAAAAAGAAAAGAAGGAAAAAAACAGAAAATTGGCCCTGAAAGCAAACTTCTAATGGAAGTGAGAAAGATGAAGGCTAAGTGACTCTCTTTAACCACAAAATATGCTTTGTATAATTAATAAAGATATTGACTTTCTAGTGTTTGCATATACGGCATGAATAACTGCACAGTTCTGTTATAAAGTGCTGGAAATTACTGAAACCACTGAAAAAATGTGAATATAAATTATACGCTGGATCAGCACTATGCGATAGAACTTTTCTCTTTTGATGGGAACATTATATAACTGAATTTAACAATCTGATAATTAGTACCTCAGAATTTGAATTTCAATTTATTTAAATAGCCATATGTGGCTAGTAGCTACCAGAGTGGACAGCAGAATACTTATCGTAGGAGTATAATTTTAAAGTTAAATTTCTTATAACAATTCTACTGCAGTTATTATGAAGAGAAAGACCCTGCTCTTAGGAAATATATGCCGAACTACGAACAGCTGGAACCTGTAACTGTTATGTAACTGGATGTCCATAAGAAAGTTTAAAAGATTAGGATAAAGAAACAAACAAACAAAAATATATATATAAAGAAAAAAGTATAAGAAGAAAATGTTAAAAATTAGTGAATCTAGGTAAAGAATAGGTGAGAGTTTGCTGTACTCATTCTAACTTTGTAGGTTTAAAATTATTTTTTCTCAACGGGGAGAAAGTAAGTATTCTAGTCAATTTGTTTTATTCATTTTTTTGTATCTTGGTCTGCACTTATTTAATCCATTACATTTAGTCAATTATTTAGTTGGTAATTATATTTTACGATTATGTGCTGGTGGCACTAGAAAACTGAGGACACAAAGGGAACCAATACATCTTGAGATGTATTCCTCACAGATGTGTAACATTACTCACTACTACCCTACAGTATGAAATTTTCCATGACAGCATTCCAGGTTTGCTCTAAACCCTAAAATTCACTCAGTTACATCATGCTCTTCCACCCAAAACAATGAAACCTATGTTTACAGAAATTCCACTAATTAATTCTCTATCCAGATCTATTATATAATTGATTATTTAAGAAAATATCTCCTGGAAAACTGCAGGAGATTATAAAGGAGGAAAAGCAAAATGGAGATATGAGGACAAATGCTCAGGATTATGACTAAAATCTCTTTCAGGTTAAAAACTGAAACTCACATTAACAAAAAAAGATGTTAATTTAAAGTCTTACCTTGCCCATCCTCTTTAAACACCAATTCCCTTTTTTCAGATTCATTCTCATTCTTACCCCTGCGCCTGTTTTTACCTCCTTTACCTAATTAAAAAATTTTTAAAATATACAGTTATAATAATTTGCATAATATTTTACAAAGTAAACTATGAAACAAGCTAAAATATGGCTTACAAACTTTATAAAATCACTGAGGAAAAAAATATTATTTAAATAGCACTACAGCATTAACAAAAATCAAATTAAGATTTTAAAAAACTTACCTAGGAGTGACGTTAGCAACATGGCGAAGTGAGCTGTTCGCTTTCTCTCTCCTCCTTTGAACTACATCTAAATGGACATTCATTGACCAAAGAACACCCACATAGCACAACAGGATGCCTGAGAGACCCAGGAAGCTATACATTTGAAGGTGGATTAACTAAACCCCTGGAAGTAGTGGAGATTGGTGAGCACTCCCATACCTTTCCCCAGCAGACCTGTGTTGGTGCACAAACACTTTCTAATCTGGTGGGAGTACCCATAGTGTCAATGTGGCCCCACAGGATGGAACATACCTTGGAACAACTGCAACAAGAGGCAGCAGCAGCCCTTAACCCACGCTTGAACACTTTCCCAGCTGACAGGAGCACTCATCATGCCACTGTGGTCCCAACCAGTGGCCCCAGCTGGGACCCCAGGAAGAAGTCCTGCTCATCAAGCACAGAAACCAGTACAACTTAACAGGAGGTGGTGGCAGATCTGTGCACAAGCACAAACACCTTCCCAGCTAGTGGGAGCACCCTTAATGCCACTGTGGCCCCAGAAGTGGGAATATGGCTTGGTGTGACCATAAGAAGTTGTGGTGGAGCCCTGAGCCTGCGTGCAAACGCATTCCCGGCCAGTGGGAGTGCCCACCATGCCCACAAAACTTCCAGGGAACAGAGTAGAATTAGAAACACAGCATCTGCTTCCCTGCAATTGCAACAGGGGGAATCTGCAACCTGATACTACCACTATGCGCTGGCAAAGTATCAGTTCATCAAACACCAAGAAAAACGACAGTTACAATTCAGAATAGAAAGAAAATGACAAGTCTCCAGAAACTTACAATCTAAATGGCAGAAAATTCAAAACAGCTGTCATAAAGAAACTCAATGAGTTATAAGAAAACTCAGAAAGACCATTCAATAAGCTCAGGAACAAAATTATTGTAAAGAAGGAATACTTCACCAAAGAGACTGAAAAAAGATCAAAAAAACAAGCAGAAATTCTGAATATGAAGAACACAATTAATGAGATAAAGACCAATCTAGAATCTTAAAAAATAGAGCTGACGCTACGGAAGAAGGAATCAGTGAATTAGAGAACTGAAATATATAAATGCTTCTGATGGAGGAGGAGAGAGAATCAAGATTTAAAACAAATGAAGGACTTCTTCAAAAAATATCTGATTCAATTGGGAAAGGCAACATGAGGATTATAGGTATTCCAGCTGAAGACAAGAGGAAGAAAGGAGCAGAGAGCTTGTTCAAAGAAATAACATCTGAGAACTTACCAAACCTTGGGAAGGAAATGGACTTAAACATACATGAAGCCAAGAGAACTTCTAATTATGTCAATGAAAAAAAGACCTTCTCTAAGGCACATAATAGTAAAACTGGCAAAAGTCAACAACAAAGCAAAACTATTAAGGGCAGCAAGGCAAAAGAAAATAATCTACAAAGGAACCCCGATCATGCTTTCAGCGGATTTCTCAGGAGACACCTTACATGCTAGAAGAGAGTGGGATGATATACTCAAAATACTGAAAGTCAGAAACTTTCAGCCAAGAATACTGTATTCAGTGAAAATATTCTTAAGGTACAATGGAGAAATAAAAGCTTTCCCAGATAAACAAAAGCTGAGGCAGTTCATTGCCCCCAGACCTCCCCTAAAAGAAATGATCAAGAATGCCTTCAAGCCTGACACAATAAGGCAAGGTCTACAAAGCTTTGAGCAAGAAGATAAACAGACAAAATCAGAAAACTGCAGCCCTTTGCAGAACAAGGTAGAAATACTTAATGATAACCTGAAAGATAAAGGGAAGGAAAGCACCAAAAGTAACTATAAACACTTCAACTTAGTCACAAACTCACAACGCAAAACAGAATAATATGGACAACAATAACTCAGAAGGGGAAGAGGAAAGGGATGGAACCGGCTTAGGCTAATGGAGATAAAAGGCTGTCAGGAAATGACCTATCTCATCTACAAGATCTTTTATACAAACCTCACGGTAACCACTAAACAAAAAATCAGAGTAAGGGCACAACTCATTAAAAAAGAGAAAACCACCACTGAAAACAACCTGAAATGGCAGTCCAAAATACAAGGGAAGAGAAACAATGGAAATATAGAACTGGAAAACATGAGATAAAATGGCAGTAGTAAGCCCTCATATATCAATAATCACTCTAAATGCAAACAGACTGAATTCTCCGATCGAAAGACACAGTAGCTGTATGGATTAAAAAACAAGACCCAACAACATGCTGCCTTGAGGAAACACATCTCAGATCTAAAGAGTGAAGGGAAAGAAGAGAATACTACAAACAAACAGCAAACGAAAGAAAGCAGGTGTAGTCTACTTGTATCAGACAAAGCAGACTTCAGGATAAAAAACACAATGACGGACAAAGAGGGGCAGTATGTAACGATAAAAAGAACTTTCCACCAAAATGACATAACACTTATGAATGTATATGCACCTAACACAAGAGCACCAAAGTATATAGGGCAACTAAAAACAGATCTAACGGGAGAAATTAACATCAACACAATAATAGTAGGGGATCTCAACAACACATTCACATCAATGGACAGAATATCCAGACAGCAAGTCAACAAGGAAATAGTAACTTTAAATGAACACTTGATCAGCTGCATTTAATACATACACAGAGAGCATTCCATAAGAAAACAGCAAAATATACATTCTTTTCAAGTGCACATGGAACATTCTCAAAGACAGACCACATGTTGGGAAACATAACATGCCTCATAAATTTAAGTAGACTGAAATCATATCAAGCATCTTTTCCCACCACAATGTCATGAAACTAGAAATCAACTATAAAGAAAAACGCTGGGAAAGAGACAAATATGTGGAGACTAAACAGCATGCTACTGAGCAACCACTGGATCAATGAGAAAAATCAAAGGAGATTTGGAGAAAGAAAATGAAGCAATGGAGACATTGTTTCCTTGCAGACATCACTTGGAGAGAAATGAAAATGAAAATACAACATACCAACACTTATGGGATGCAGCAATAGGGTTTGTAAGAGGGAAACTCATAGCAATACAGGCCTACTGCCAACAACACCAATACCAAAACCATGCAAAGACAGCACAAAGGAGAAAAACTACAGACCGATGTCACTGATTAACGTACACGCACAAATCCTCAACAGAATATTGGCAAACTGAATACAGCAATAAATTAAAAGAATCATAAACCATGATCAAGTGGGATTTATACTAGGGATACAGCGATGGTTCAACATCCACAAATCAGTCAATGTGATACACCCCATTAACAAAACGAGGACTAAAAATCACATCATCATCTCAATAGATGCAGAGAAAGCGCATGACAAAGTCGAACATCCATTTATGGAAAAAAAAAACCTCTCAATAAAACGAGTATAGAAAGAAAGTATGACAACATAATAGAAGTTATATATGACAAACCCAGGGCCAACATCACAGTTAATGTAAAAAAACAAAAAGCCATCGCTCTGAGAAGAAGAACATGACAAGGGTGCCCATTCTCACCACTTCTATTCAACACCACACTGGAGGTTTTGGCCAGAGCTATTTGGTAAGAAAAAAAATAAGTCCAAATTGGAAAGGAAGAAATACAACTCTCACTGTTCGCAGATGACATGATCCTATATACAGAAAACCTTAAAGAATCCGTCAGAAAAGTATGAGAAATAATCAACAACTACAGCAAAGTTGCAGGATACAAAATCAATTTACAAAAATTACTGGCATTTCTATACATTAATAACAAATTAGCAGAAAGAAATGAAGAATACAATCCATTTACAACCACAACGAAAACAGTAAAATATCTAGAAATAAATTTAACCAAAGAAGTGAAAGACCTATCCACTGAAAACTATTAGCATTACTGAAAGAAATCAAAGAAGATATAAAGAAATTGAAAGATATTCCATGCTCATGGAATGGAAGAATAAACTTAGTTAAAATGTCCATATTACCTAAAGCAATCTATAGATTCAATGCAATCCCAATCAGTAGCCCAATGACAACCTTCACAGAAATAGGACAAAGAATTCTAAAATTTATATGGAACAACAAAAGACTTCGAATAGCCAAAGCAACCCTGAGAAAAAGAACAAAGCTGGTGGTATCACAATCCCCGACTTCAAAATATATTACAAAGCTATAGTAATCAAAACAGCATGGTACTGGCACAAAACAGACACAGAGATCAATGGAACACAATTGAAAGCCCAGAAATAAAATCGCATCTATGAAGAGAGAATCTTTGACAAAGGAAACAAGAATATACGATGAAGAAAGGAAAGTCTCTACAATAAATGGTGCTGGGAAAACTAAGACAGCCACATGCAAAAGAATGAAAGTAGACTATTATCTTGCACCATACACAAAAATTAACTCTAAATGGGTTACGGTCTTGAACGTAAGACCTGAAACCGTAAAACTCCTAGAAGAAAATATAGGCAGGACTTGTTGACATTGGTCTTAGAATCACCTTTTTGGATACCATATCGACTTAGGCAAGGGAAAGAAGAAAAATGCACAAATGGGACATCAGACTAGAAAGCTTCTGCAAGGCAAAAGAAACAATCAACAAAATGAAAAGACAACCCACCAACTGGGAGAAAATATTTGCAAATCATATATCCAATAAGTAGTTTGGAAATTTCCAAAATATATAAAGAACTCATACAATTCAATAATAAAAAAGTGAACAGCTCAATCAAAAAATGGGCAGAGGACACAAAAAGATATTTTTCCAAAGATGATACATAGATGGCCAACAGATAGATGAAAAGATGTTCAACATCACTAATTATTAGGAAAACACAAATCGAATTACAATGAGATATCACCTTTCACAGGTCAGAATGGCTATAAATACCAAGACAAAAATATTAAATGTTGAAGAGGATGTGGAGAAAAAGGAACCCTCATATACTGCTAACAGGAATATAAACTGGTGCAGCCTCCATGGAAAACAGTGTGGAGATTTCTCAAAAAATTCAAGAGAAATATCATACAATCCAGTTATCGCACTACTGGGTATTTATCCAAAGAACCTGAAATCAATAATCCAAAGAGATTTATGCACCCCTTTGTTCACTGCAACACTATTCACAACAACCAAGATGAGGAAGCAACCCAAGTCCCTTCTACCAATGAATGGATAAAGTGTGGTATATATACACAATGGAATACTACTCAGCCATAAAGAAAGACAAAATTACCCCATTTGCAACAACCTGGATGGACCCTGAAGGTATTAGGTTAAGTGAAATATCTTAAGTGAAAGTATATAGAAAAAAATTTCTATTACCAGAGAAAACTATTAACATTTCATTTTCTATGCTTTTCAGATAAAAATACAATTTCATACATTCTCTCCTATAACCTATTTTAATCCCACACAATAATTTGTCCTAAATGTCTTTTCATGTCAATAACTTGGATGACTTGGATGAATATTCCAATGGTCAGAGTATATTTAATCCCTCATTTTGGTTACTGTTCATGTTTCATTGTTATTAAATAATGCTGAATTGAACATTATTTACAGACAACTTCCACAGGATAAATTTACAGAAGTAGAATTTCTGGGTTAAAGATTATCTATCCATTTCATTAGGCTTTTGATGAGCTATACTAATTTATACCCCCTTCAGCAATGAAAGAATATTATCTAGATCTCTGTCACAACCATACAGTACTACAGATTTAAAATCATAACCATACTTTTAAATTTTTGCTTTTACTAAAGTTGAATGTATTTGGATACAGTATTAACTTTATTTCCTTGTGAGAGTTTCTATTAAATAATCAAGAAATTGGAGTACTTTTCCATTGCATTTTATTCCCATTCCAGAACCTAAACCACAAGAGCAGTCATTTCCAACAGGTGGGAGAAAGGATGAGCGGTAGTAATACAGAACCGGGAAGAGCCTGAAACAAAAAGTCACATTCTAAATAGAAACAAAAATGTGCACTTGGCCACTGTAAAGACAGACATCTATCTTCTCGAATGCACCCTCTCCTTCATGGGCAGTCTCACATTGCTTTGTGCTATGGCAAAAAGTAGGTGGGCCTCCATAATTTCTTTACCCATCTGGATTCAGTATCTCATGAATCCTTAGGACAAAATCAAAACCAATTTCCTAGAAAGGGAAATGTTCTGTATTTCAAGTCATTAATCATGCCAGAACTTCAAACTACACTGTAAGCTTCATGAGGACAAGAACCATACTTGTGCTTTGCTTACTGATTTACACACCAGCGTTTGGCAGTTTTTCAAATGAATAAACCCAGAGTAGTTCATATATATCTAAAGGAAGGGCAATTTAAAAATCATGTGTGTCCTTAAAGTATAGCAGCATTTTACTCCAAATGCTCTTCATGACTGAGCTAGACTTTTTTCTGATTTGACGATGGGTTTCTAAGATTTCTAAAGGAAAGAAGCTGAATGAGAATGAGCCTAAAGCAAAAGTTATTCAATTTATGGCCCACAGTAATTTACATCCTTACTTGAGTGACCCTCCGGAAGATTATATCCACAGAGCTTTCAAATTTTCAAATGAAGAAAAAGAGGAAGAGTTTTATTTCTACATTAGTAAACCTCACCTCATAAAACTCAGGAGTCTTAAAAGTACCCTTCAAACTAGAAAATAAGATTGGTTTTACGTATATGGATTGAAAACATCAAATTCAGGATGGTGATTATCTCTAGACATAGGAAAAGAGGAGATTAGGAGAGGTACACAGAGGGCTTTAACTTCATAGTTCTTACAGTTCAGAAGTATAATTTCCGGGATTTTATTATACTAACTATACTTTTTGGTGTGCCTCAAATATAAAAATGATTTATTATCAATTATCTTTAACCAACCATATTCTAACTACCCCCTATTTTACCGTCATATAATAGAATCCAGCGGTAAACTCACTTTTAACGAATGAGACAAGAATTGAACATATATGACAATGTGTATTCTAACATTTTATCTTGCTTTCTTTGTAACACTTAAACCAAAATTCACAAATCTCTTCCTTAAACAAATCAGATGTGTTCTGGAGATATTCTCTTCATGGGATCTTTCTTAAGCATCATTTAACTTAAAAGTCCTACAGAATTAAATAGGAACCTATTATTTATCTAAGGATGGAGTCAGGGATAGGGAGATAACATCAACAAGAATTTACTGGACACCTATTAAGTGCCAAATTGTAATAATTCAATGTCCACAGGACAGATAACTATTCCCTTTAGAGTATACAGTGTAATGAGGGAATTTGAAATCTCATCACTAGAAATAACGGTGGGAACAAGACATCTATTGAAGTGGTCCAGTTATCATCTGTGAAGTAATCAAGAATTATACAGGTTAGCATAAAACCATAAGCCTTTTTTAACATCGGGTCAGAGAGACACTGCTAGTCTTTCTCAGAATAATTAACAGTAAAACCTTTGTTACAAAAAGGATCCTTAAGCTGCTTTTTGGAACCCAGAGAGCACTGCACTAAATAGGGCAGGCATACAACTGTGACCAAGTAACTTTAAGGATAAATGAGTGGTGACAGCTACAAAGAAAAAATAAAGTATAATCCCTGGAGTCAGCAGTCAAGTAGAAAGGAGAATATAAGTAGGTCTGGGTCTCAAGAATTAATAATCAAAACAGATTTCTTGTGGACTGTGAAATATCCTGCAGAAAATACGTTTTCATGTTTCTATTTACAGTTTTCTTCGAGATATTATAAGCACATTAAAAATGACAAAACACCTTAGGTCTATAAGAAACGAGCAAAAGTTCTTTCAGGAATGATTGTACCAGTGTTCGGCTTTACCTAGGTTAATTGTCTCATTTTGGAAGTTGCAAGTAAACTTTTTCTCAAGTCTGATAATTTGTAAACAGTTTGCTTTAGGATAAAGGCAGGGAGAAAACTTTACTCCCATAATTTACGTTATAGGATACAAAGGCTGAAAACTGTCAAATACGTAACACGTCTTCTGGAAAAGAACGTTAAACTCTGTGCACGGCTGGAGGAAGGTAAACCTCCAGAGATGAACCTAAATATTTATGAAGGCTTCACCAACTGTTCATAAGGAGGGATTATCTTCAACAATAATGAACTGTTCATAAACAAACCCGTGAAAGAATATCCGACAGTCGTGAAAAAAAGAATCATTCTTGAAAGTGAAAAACTGCTAAAGGACAGTCCCGGGAGGGATAGAAGGGCCAGACACGCGAAACCAGGGCAGTCCTTGGGGAGATGCCTTTCACAGGCCCATATAGCGCCAAATCAGCCCGGCGCGAATCAGAAGCAAAAACTCACATTCGCAGGTTGGAGACCCTACAAAAATGGCGCCAGCTCCACCTCAAAGTATTCAAACTGGGAGGCAGTAATAAATTCTTAGCTTCCCTCTGGAGCCTCCACTCGTGTCCCGAGAGAATAGGCACGGAGAGAAACAAAGAATGGTCACTGCGGCCTGGTCCCAAGTCAGGGCCGCGGGCACTAGGCCGAGCAGATCGTGGTTCCGGGAATCCGGAACGTTACCTTTATTTTTGGGCATGATGGTGGCAGCCGCCTTTCCGCGTTTCCAACTTCTTCCCGGCCCAGCACCTACGAAATAACAGCAGGTCGCGTGTGCAGAAGAGTCCTGGAACAGAGCCGCACCAAGAATCGCAAAAAAACAGGACCGGCAGGAGATAAATGGCGTCGCGGCTGTTGGCGTCGCTTTCCGTAGCCTCCCACCACCGGTTTGACCCGCCCCTCGCACCTCTGATCCTACTGCGCAGCCGTATCCGACTAACTGACACTTGTTAGACCAAGGGAATCGCGCTCAGGCAGGGATCGAGGCAAGGTGGATGAATTCTGGGAAGGCTGTGACTGTGAGCTGAAAAGAGACGGAGTCAAGGATAGAATAGGCGGGGCCGTGACGTCCTAGTTAAAGACTAACCTTGGTAGTACTCACTGCTGGCTGTTTCCAGGATGTCTGCTACCTTCAAAATATCGTGTATTCCACGTTGACAAATTACTGATTTATTAATTCTAACTTCTTACCTAAATTTTAAGAGGGCCGTTTCTCATGGTCAGCTACGTTGGAGCACTTGAGAACAGTAGGGCACCCTATGTGCAAGATGCTTGTTAGTGCTTTTTTTATTTTTCGTTTTATTTTTTGTAAATTGAGATCTACATAATTGTTTTGTAATCTTGGGTAAGTTTAAGATGTACAACCTATTAATTTGATAAATTAATATATCGAGATATGATTACCGCCATGGCATTAGCTAGCACCTCTATCACGTCACAAAATTATTTATTGTGGGTAGAGCATTTAAGATCTAGTCTCTTAGCAACTTTGAAGTGTATAATACAGCAGTGTTGACCAAAATCACTATGTGTACATTAGAGAATTTTTTCAATATGTGTCTTCCCTACCTCACTATAAACTTTGTTAGGACAGAAACCACGTGTGTTGCTTGTTTTCACCTACACTCAGTAGACTATCACAGAGGTAGTAGGTGCTCAGTACAAATCGCAAGAATGAAAGAGACGGAAACAAACAGCCTCTATGAATCTTACAGTTAAGCACTGACTTATTCAAATGTCTACACCACAAATTATCTTGGGATGAATATCATTTGATTGTGGTACACAATCGTTTAATATGTTGCTAGATTGAACTTGCTGCTGTTTTGTTAAGGATATCTGCATCTGTATTAATAAGATATATTGACCTGATGTTTCCTGTGATGTTCTCTCCCCTTGCAATCAAGGTAATGCTGACTTCATAAATGAGTTATGTACTGTTCCCTCTTCCACAATTTAATAAATTCTTTAAATGATTGATAGAATTCACCAGTAAAGCTGTCTGATCCTGGGCTTTACTTTTTGCGGAAGTTCTTGACAACTGTTTCATTCTCTTATTATATAGATTTTCTATTTCTTATTTAGTCAGATTTTCTATTTCTTCTTGAGTCAGTTTTGGTGGTTTGAATTTTTCAGAAATTTGTGCATTTGATCTTGGTTATGTATTTTGTAGGTGAGCAATTATTCATGTATCCTTTTATAATTCTTTTTATTTTATTTTAAAATACAAATAAAACTATACAATTTAAATTATGAAGATCAGTAGAAAATCCTGATTTACATTGCTGATGTGAAGCAATCTGAGTCTTCTCTCTTTTCTTTCAGTCTACTGCTAGGGAAATACAACTTACAACAAAATCTTCTCCCAACCCAGATATACTCTCTACAAAGGTAGTTCAGAAAGAAATCACTTTATTTTTGAATAATCATTAAACCAGGTTATCATGAACATCACAGGAAATCCACTGAGAGATTGCAAAAAACAGGAAGAAATGTTACCCTTTATGTATCCAAGTCAACACAACCCATTATATATGTATTTTCAAGTAACAATAACTAGTCCTTATGCAAAAGGACTTGACATCACTATCTGTCACAGATAGTTCTAACTTTACTTGGTATTTCGGGTAACCATCTGGATTAGCTAATTGGCTTTATTCAGAAGAAAAACAAACTTCTCTTAACTTTATGAAAGAAGCTAGTTTTGCTACTTGGAGGAAGACACCAACCACCCTAGGCTCCTCGCCTCCTTGATGAACTGAGAAATAGGGGTGCTATCCTTTGAATGTGTCCATTTCAGAGAAGTGGTTCGCAGATTTTTGACAAAGACTTTGCTGGATTATAAAAATGAAAATACTGTCTAGTTGGTAGGTACACATACATTACAAAGAAAGGAGAAAGAAATGACAACTTTCCTAAGGTAAATGATCTAAGTAAAGAAAGATAGGAAAAGTCTCATGTTCTGCATGGAAAATTAATTATTTTTAGTTTTGGGTTGTCCCTACATTAGCTGAAGGTTTATCAATGTTGTTAATGTTTTCAAAAAATCAACTTTGGGTTTTCTCGATTTTCTTCATTGTTTTTTTTTCTTTATTTCATTTATTTCTCCTCTAATTTTTATTTTTTGTTCTCTTATTAGTAATAACTACTCTCACTCTCTTTTGGATACTATTTGAATGGAATATGTTTTTCATCATTTCACTTACAACTTGTTTGGGTCTTTTTCATCATTTCACTTAAAAACTGTCTACAGTCAGTATTTTGTAAACTGCGAAGAGTTAGATCGTATTTATTTTTTTATGCATTCCACCAGTGTCTACCATTTCGCTCAATATCTTAATCCATTTATATTTAAAGTAATTACTGATAAGGAAAGACTTACTTTGGCCATTTTACTATTTGTTTTCTATATGTCTTGTATCTCTTTTTTAAATTCTTTAATTCTTCCATTACCACCCTATTGCATAATTAATTGATTTTTATCTGGTTTATGATTTTGATTTCCTGCTTGTTTATTTCTCTGAATATTTTTAGTTTGTCTTAGTGGTTACCTTAGGGATTAAAATTTAAACTTTAACTTTATAAAAATCAAGTTTAACTTAAACCAACTTAGTTTCAATGGTATAGAAAAACACTGTCCCTGTGCAGATTCATCTTGCCTTTATGTTGATTTATCCCAAATGCATCTGTGCCCATAAATAGATTTACAGTTTTTTTGCATTTATCTTTTAAATCATATCAGAAGAACAAAAGGAGTTACGAACCAAAAAAATACAATACTAGCTTTTAAATTTACATAAGGAGCTACTTTTTTGTGTGTGTGTGTGAGGAAGACCAGCCCTGAGCTCACATCCATTGCTAATCTTCCTCTTTTTTGCTGAGGAAGACTGGCCCTGGGCTAACATCCGTGCCCATCTTCCTCTACTTTATATGAGATGCCACCACAGCGTGGCTGACGAGCAGTGCATCAGCGAGCGCCAGGGATCAGAACCTGCGAACCCCGCGCTGCTAAGCGCGGACTAAACTGCTGCGCCACCGGGCGGCCCCAAGCAGCTACTTTTACTGGTGTTCTTTATTTCTTCATATGGCTTTGAGTTACTATCTAGTATCCTTTCTTATTAGGCTTAAATATTCCTTTAACACCCTTTTCCTCTAAGGGCAGACATAAAATTGATGAATTCCCTTAGTTTTTGTTTACCCGAGAATGTCTTATGTCCTCAATGTTTTTTTTTTTCATTTTTACATTTTTGTCCAATTTTTCTTATTGTGGTAAAGTACACATAATTTAAAATTTATCATCTTCACCATTTTTAAGTATACAGTTCAGCGATATTAAATATATTAATAATGTTATGCAACCACACCACTTTCCATCTCCATAACTCTTTTCATCCTGTAAAATGGAAACTCTTATCCATTAAATAATATCTCCCATTTTCCCCTCATGAGCAACCACCATTCTACTTTCTATCTCAATGATTTTGACTACTCTAAACACTTCATATAAGTGGAGTCATATAGTGTTTGTCTTCTTGTCAGACTGGCTTATTTCACTTAGCATAATGTCCTCCAGGTTTATCCACATTGGAGCACATGTCAAAATTTCCTTCCTTTTTAAGGCTGTATAATATTCCTCTGCATGTATATGGCACAATTTGTTTATCTGTTCATGCATCAAAGGACACTTGGGTTGTATCCACCTTTTAGCTGTTGTGAATAATGCTGCTATGTATGTGGGTGTACAGATATCTCTTTGAGATTTTGTTTTCAATTCTTTTGGATATATATTCAAAACTAAAATTATTAAATTGTATGGTAATTATACTTTTAGTGTTTTGAGGAACTGCCATACTATTTTCCACAGAAGCTCTACCACTTTACACTCCCACCTACAATGTACAAGGGTTCTAATTTTTCCATATTCTCGCTAACACTTATTTTCTGGGGTTTTTTTTTTTGATAGTAGCCATTTTAACAGTTGTGAGGTGGTAGTTCATTGTAGGTTTGATTTGCTTTTCCCTAGTTGTTAGTGATATTGAGCATCTTTCCATGGGCTTATTGGTCATTTGTTTATTTTCTTTGGAGAAATGTCTATCCAACTCGTTTACCCACTTTTTAATCAGATTTTTGGCAGTGGTGAGTTTTGAGAGTTCTCCATATATTCTGGATGATAATTCATTATAAAATGTATGATTTGCAAATGTTTTCTCCCATTCTGTGGACTGCCTTTTTACTCTGTTGTTATTTTCTTTCGATGCCCCCAATTTTAAAAATTTTGTAAAGTCTAATAGTCTATTTTTTAATTGTTGCCTATGCTTTGGTTATCTTCTCCAAGAAAACATTGCCAAATCTAATATAGTAAAGCTTTTGCCCTATGTTTGTTTCTTAGAGTTTTATAATCTTTAAAATTCATATAGAACTCAAGGGACCCCAAAGAACCAAAATAATCTTGAAAAAGAAGAACGAAGCTGGAATTTGTGAGTGATTTCTAACTTCATCCCACTGTGATTGGAAAAGATACTTTGTATGATATATATCTTTTTAAATCCATAGAGACATAATTTGTGCCCTAGTATATGGTCTATCCTGGAAAATGTCCCATGTGTACTTGAGAAGAATGCGTATGCTATTGTTGGATAGAGGATATTGTATATATCTGTTTTATCTAGTTGGTTTATTGTGTTAAGTACTCTGTTTCCTTACTTATATTCTGTCTGGTTCTTGAATCCATTACTGGGAGTAGGAACTTGGAGTCTCCAGTTATTATCAAAAAACTGCCTAGTGCTTTCATTTTGTCAGTGTCTCCTTCACATATTTTGATCGTCTATCATCAAATTACCTGATACATTAGGTGTGTAAATGTTTATAATTGTTGTATTTTCTTGCTGTATTGAAGCTTTCATTAACATATAATGTCCTTGTCTCTTTTAACCTTTTTTGATTTAAAGTCTATTGTGTGATATTACTATAACCTCCCATGCTCTCTTTTGTTTACTATTTGTATAGAATATCTTTTTTCTTCCTTTCATATTCAATCTATTTGTTTATTTATATATAAGGTGAGTCTTTCATAAACATATATATTTTTTAATCCATTTGACAATCTCTCTTTGATTGGAAAGTTAAATCCATTTACTTTTAAAGTAATTATGGATAAGGAGAAACTTACTTCTGTTATTGTGCTATTTTTTTCTACATGACTTATAGCTTTTTATCCCTCATTTTCTACATTATTGTCTTCCTTTGAGGTTTGTTGTTATTTTGTACTGAAACATTTATATTCCTTTCTCGTTTTCTTTTGTGTATATTCTATAGCTATTTTCTTTGTGGTTACTGCTTTGAGAATTACATTAAACATTATAAAGTTATAACACTCTAATTTGAATTTATACCAGCTTAACTTCAATAACATATAAAAACTCTGCTCCTTTACAGCTCTGTCCCGATCCCTTTCAGTGTTGGTTTCACAAAATTACATCTTTATACATTATGTGCCCCCAAACATAAACTAATAACTATTTTATATGCATCAGTCTCTTAAACTATGTTGAAAACAAAATGTGGCGTTACTAATTAGTTACAATAATACTAGTTTTTAACTAATAATTTAAAAAAATATTAGTCTCTTAAGTCATATAGAACACAAAATGTAGAGTTATAAACCTTTTTTACATTAATACCACCTATTATAACTGCTGATTTTTTACAATAATACCATCTATTATAACTTTATTGAGATCTTCATTTCTTTTTATAGGCTTTGATTTGCTATTTAATGTTCTTCCTTTTCACCTTCCAGGACAAACTTAAGCATTTCCCACAGGGCAGGTTAGTGGTAACACACTCCTTCGGCTTTTGTTTATGTGGGAATTTCTTAATTCTATTTCACTTTTATTTTGCCAATATAGGGTTCTTGATTGACAGCTTTTTTATTTTTATTTTTTATTTATGTATTTTTTTAACACTGAATATATCAGGCCAATGTCTTCTGACCTCCAAAATTTCTGATGAGAAATCTGCTTATCACTTTATTGAGGATCACTTGTATGTTATGAATTACTTCTGTCTTAGTGCTTTCAAGATTTTCTCTTTCTCTTTGGCTTCAGAGTTTGATTATACTATTTCTTAGTGTGGGTCTCTTTGAGATAATTTCATTTGGAGTTCATTGAGCTTCTTGGATGTTTATATTCATATCTTTCATCAAATTTGGAAAGTTTTCAACCATTATTTCTTCATATATTCTCTCTGCCCTTTTCTGTCTCTCTTTCTCCTCTTTCTGGCGCTCCTCCCCATGTCTATGTTAGTCCAATTGAAGACTTCATTCACTTTTCTTCAATCTTTTTTCTTTCTGTTTCTCAGACTCAGTAATTTCCACATCCTGTCTTTAGTTTGCTGATCCTTTCTCTTTACTGCTCAAATCCATATTTGAATCCCAGTCAGGGTTTTGGTGGGGGGCAGTATACTTTATTATTGTTATTTGGACTCTGGGTGAAGGATCAGCCTCACGTATAAACTTAGGGTTTTCTCCGATCTTGTCTGATCTGCATCTTTCCATGGGCATCCATGGTCACTTTCTAACTTTCTCTCTGTATGCAGTTACTTTTGAATGCCTTGTTCAATGTATGGCTCCCAAATAAGATAAAAGAGAAAAATGAAAGAGGGAGGAAAATGTCACCAGCTCCTTAAATCCCCTAAAGTCACTTTAGCCAAAGAGTATGGGCCTGCAACAAAGAGTTGAGGTGCAACAAAAATGGCTGCCTGACTCTTTGCCTGCATCTCTGTGATCACAAGCAACAATCAGTAATCAGAGCACGGTTTCCCATTATCTGGAGGACTTGATTCTTTAGCTCTAGCTCCTGTAAGCTGTGTGCAAAATACTCCAGGAACATGTGCACAGCTGTCTGGTAAGAAATGGATGGGTAGCCAGTACTGTGCTGAGCTGAAATTGACCACAATTAACCTCAAATTACCAAACCTTTCCTTGAAAATTGCAAGCTTTCAATAGATTCCAGACTTCTGAAATAATGACATCAGGCAGATTCTGCCAATTGTTGTCTAGGAGGGGAGACAGATTACTGTTGCTTGCTATTCTGATATCTTTTTTGCAATCCTCCCGCTACTTCCACATTCAAGCATAGTTTTGCCATATACAGAATTCTGCAGTGACAGTTTGTCTCTTTCATCACCATAACATGTCATCTCACTCTTTATGGCTGCCATACTTCTTAATTTTTATGTCTTTGAGCTTATCATACTTGAAGTTCATTGAGCTTCTTGGATGTATTCAAATCTGTACTTAAGTTCCATAGTATTTTTTTTTTTTGGTGAGGAAGATTGGCCCTGAGCTAACATATGTTGCCAATCTTCCTCTTTTTGCTTGAGAAAGATTGGCCCTGACCTAACATTCTGTGCCAAACATTCCTCCATTTTGTATGTGGGTCATCACTACAGCATGGCTTCATGAGTAGTGTGTAGGTCCGCACCTGGGATCCAAACCTATGACCCCAGGCTACTGAAGCAGAGTGCACCAAATTTAACCAGTACACCACCAGCCTGACCCGTTGGTCACTTTGTGTATATTCTCAATATGGTGAAATATTGTTCTTTTGATTTCTTTTAGTTCATACTTTATGGTTCCTTTTTATCTTTAATTGGATTTAAGACAGTTGACTTAAAGCCTTTGTCTAAAAGAAAATAAAAACACAACATATCAAAACTTATGGTATGCAGCAAAAGCAGTACTAAAAGCGAAGTTTGTCATGATAAACACCTACATTAAGAAAAGAAGAGAGAGGGGCCAGGCCCAGTGGCGTAGCGGTTAAGTTCACGTGCTCCACTTCTGGCACCCTGGGGTTTGCAGATTTGGATCCTGGGTGTGGACATATGCACCACTTATCAAGCCATGCTGTGGCGGCATCCCATATAAAGTAGAGGAAGATCGGCATGGATATTAGCCCTGGGCCAATCTTCCTCAGCAAAAAAAAGGGGGATTGGGAAAGAATATTAGCTCAAGGCTAATCTTCCTCACAAAAAAGGAGGAGAGATCTCAAATCAACAACCTAACTTTACATCTCATGAAACTAACAAAAAGATAAAAAACACTAAGCCCAAATAGCAGAAAGAAAGAAATGAGAGATTCGAGCAGAAGTGAATGAAATAGAGAATATAAAACTAGGAAAAGATTTATTAAAAAGATAAATAAAATTGGCAAACCTTTAACTAGACTAAATGAGGAAAAACTAGAGACAGTTCAAAACACACAAATACTGCATTGTCTCATGTGTATGTGGAATCTGAAATAGTCACACTCTTAGAAGCAGATAGTAGGATGGTTGCTGTCTAGGCCTGGATGCAAAGAAAAATGGGGTAATATTGGTCAAAGGGTACAAAGTTCCAGTTACACAGATGAATAAGTTCTGGAGATTTAATGTACAGTATGGTGACTATAGTTAACAGTATTGTACCATATAATTGAAATCTGCTATGAGGATACATCTTAAGTGTGCTCACTACACACACACAAACAAACACACAAAGAAAATAGTAATTATGTGAGATGATGGATGTGGTAATTATCACCTGATTGTTTCACAATGTATATGTGTATCAAAACAACTTGTAGATGCAAATATACATAATTTTTGTGTTGTACCTCACTAAGTTCAATAAATAGCAAGTGTTTAATTACTCCAGTATCTTGGCTTCCTTAGAAAGTCTACTAATTATTTTTTTCTCTGAATGTCCATGTATTGTTTCTTTGCATGCCTGATATTTCTTTTGTGAAAACAGGGATTTCTTGACTCTTTTGGTCTTATCACACTAAAAGTAAGTTGTCTCCTCCCAGAGGTTTATGTCGTTGCTTGCTATAAATTGGAGTTGTTTAATGACTTTTCTATACTATGTTCTTAAAGACTACATTCCTTGTCATGTGTAGTCTCTGAAGTTCTCTGTTCTTTTACCTTAGTGGTGAACAATTGGTTTGACAGAGATTTTCTAACACTTGAATCCAAAAGAAAAATTAAAAACAAAGGAAAAATGTACTCTTCCAGTCTTTGCAGACCTGCTATGTATGCAGTTGGGATGCTCCTTCAACATCTATCAAGTCCTTTTAAACGATGTCTTATGCTTCATTTTATTTGTGCTGAAACTAACAATCAGTCAGAGGTGAAATCTGCGGTCTTCTAAAGTTTTTTTTTTTTTTTGAGTATGCCTCCTGGCCCAGCCACGTGCATGACTTTCTAGGTTCTCTTGAATGTGCAGGGCCTTCTCGAAGCCACTATTCCTCAGTATATCTCACTCCCTAGTTTTTCCTCCTACATTTTCAGCATGTCTGTTGCTTGCTCTAATTATTATTATTTATTATTATTATTATTATTCTTTTGAGGAAGACTATCCCTGAGCTAACATCCATTGCCAATCCTCCTCTTTTTTGCTGAGGAAGATTGGCCCTGGGCTAATGTCTGTGACCATATTCCTCTACTTTATATAGGATGCCACCACAGCGTGGCTTGACAAGTTGTGTGTTGGTCCACACCTGGGATCCAAACCTGTGAACCATAGGCCACCACAAACAGCACAGACTTAAGCACTATGCCACCAGGCCAGCCCCCTATTATTATTTTTTTAACCCCAACAGTAGCAGCTTCTTCATTTTCATTTCTTCATTGTTTTAGGGTAACAACCTTTGAGTAATAACTTCCCTGTCCTGAGATAGTTCAAGATAAGTGGACAAAGGAAAGTGTCTTCTGTTAGCCCTTCAGGGAACTCCCAGGCATTTCAAAAAAGAAAAACGTAGTTCCTGGGGAATAAGGTTTGCTCTGCTCTCTCCAGAACTTGGTATACATATTAGGGATGCATACTACCATAACCAAGACTACTGCTGTGCAAGGGAAGGGGGCGGGATGGGTTAAATTAAAATGCCAAAAAAATTTCTTACCATGTTTCTCCTGGTTAGATACTCACTTGGGTACCATGGGTTGCATACCCGTTTTGATTGTCTTGACTCTTTTAGAGTTCATTTGAAGTTGATTCTGGCAAGTTTTGCCAGGTTTTCAGTGTTTCTGGGGAGAGGCGGTTCCATAGAATTCTCTGCTCTGCCATTTCTGGAGATGCCTTCCAGGAAGGACTTTTAAAGATGGAAAATTACAACATATTTTTACATTGTTGACAATAATCTAGCAAGAGGGGAAAAGACTATTATACAAAACAAAGGACAATTACAGGAGTGAAGTCTTTAAGTAGATAAAATGGAATTGGATCTAGTACTTGAACAGAAGTGTTGACCTAGAATAGAGCAAGTACAGTTTATCTTTGTAACAAGAGGGAGGGCAGAATATATAATCACAGATACTTCAAGTAGACAGATGTGGTTGGAATGTGTGCAAGTTCTCTTTTCACAACTTCCTTTTGTAATAAAAGAAGAAGCAAGATCATTACCTGTATACTAGAGAGAGGATAAAATGTTGGGAATTTGGGGAAAAAAGAAAATATAAAATATTGCTCTAAGAATTTTGGAAGTAAGGGACTAAAATGGAGGAAAGAGTCAGAGGACAGTGCTTAAAATATGGAAAATATGTTGAATTATTTTATTCAATATGGAAATAGTATTGAATTATTCCAAGGGGAACTAACTGATATTCCAGAATGGAGTTACAGATATACCAAAGTTCAGAAATAGATGGAATAGGAAGAAATCAAAACCTGACATTAAGTTGTTTATGAAAGTAAAACTGGCACATATACGTACCCATCATCATTCTTAGGATCTCATTAAAATGATCATAAGTAATAAAAGAACTGTCAAGTTCTTCTTTAAAACAAGTAAACTTTTTATTAAATAATAAATAAGGCCAAAAGGGAGGTTATGACAGACAGTGGGAGTAAGAGAGCAAAGGAGTTATTTGAAAGCAAATGAGTTAGTTGAAAGTTTGTCTACAAAAATAGTACCAGATGACTGTCAATACCCCTTCTCATAGCTGCCCTAGGTAGAGGGAAAAAGAAAATGTGGCTCTGGTTAACTTTAATTAATAGGGATTTTTAAAATATACATATTTATGGGTGGTTCACAGAATTGATGAGTCAGAAAAACTAGGCACACAGCACTGGAGGCTGTGAAGCAAGAAATATAGCCACAATCTGGTAGTAAGAACAAGTTATCCAGGAGACTGGAGCTAGAATAAATGCCATCCAGCCATTGTTTTTCTGTTCGTGTCTCTCTCTCAATATTCAGAGTCCTAGGAGAGAGTACCTGATTGCCTGGGATATTTCACATGTATCCCTCTCACCTCCCCGACTGTACAAAGTAGAAAGGAGGATCAGAATTCTCAGTTTCCATATTAGGAAGCATGCACTTAGATTCACATCCCACCACAATTCTGGAATTTTGTCATCTAAATCAGGCCCCTGTGTGTAATTTCTTAAGTAGAGCTCCCTGAATAAACTTAATCTTGGTGTGAAAACCAGTAAACTAAAGAGACAAGTTTTTTGCCACTCCCAAATCCCAATACACTATGAGGGGACTTGCATATGGTAACCTCTATAGACATTCCCATTCAAAAAGGAGAAAATGGGAGGCATATATGAGTCACTGGTTCTTGGTAATTCTGAAAACAAGTAGGGCACACGTTGACAGTGCTTTGATTAGGACTCAAGCCCTGAGAATACTGTCCATGCTTTTTGGTCCTACTTTCTGGGCTCTTGTTTCCTTTATTTCAGTTGTTCTTCCTTCTCCATGGACAGTAGTCTGTGTTTGAGGCAAAGTAGTTTTCTCCTGCTGCTTCCTGCCTGTAGAAGTTTGGGGATCCAAAGCCTTCTTTTCACTTTATACTGACTTACTCAGTTTCTGTCCAAACTGGGAATGTTTCTACCAATACAATTTTCTTAAAAATGTTTTTTCTCCTATAAATCTTATTAAGATTCATTCATTATATAAGGCAGCAGGTAAAACCACCTATCTTTTATAGATGAGAACTTGTATACCTTGGGTTTTTGCTGAGATTGCTGAAGGGCAATACAGTTCAAACTTATAAGTTCTAATATTTGCCTGAATGATACTCTGATGTATTAGATTTTTCTGAAGTCTTAACAAAGGATTATATCACCACACCCTTAACTTCATCCTTATGCCAGGTTTTTCTGAGCAGTGTCAGAGATTTGATCATTGCCTGGTTTCTGTTTCTTAATTTTGACATTATTTGCCATTTGGAAGCCTGAGGATTTTCAAAACTGGTAAGTCCTGGCTCCTTTTGTTTAACAATCTTCCTTTTAGCTTGTGTCTTTCCTCTTTGCTTTTACTTGCAGTATAAGCCTCAAGAAGACCCATGAAGCATCTTCAACTCTTGGCATGGAAATTCTTTTAGTTACATCACCCGATTTATTTAGTATGTTTTCTAAATTCCACAATATTTCAGGGAGTAGTGTTGATAAATTTTCAGCCATTATATCACAAGAATCTCCCTTTCTTTACTCCCCAATGACATTTTCTTTGCTGTTTTTTAACTTTCATAATCAGTCTCCTTAAAGGTCATCAGGCCTCAAATAAAAGTCTTTTATAGGTCCTTTAAGCTTTCACTAACAGTCCTTACTTCTCTTCCAGCATTTTCTCTATGCCAGTTCCAAAGATACTCCCATACGTAAGGGCTTCTTTTGAGGCAACATTTCACTTCCAAATACCAAAATGTGTATTAATTCTCTGTTTTTGTGTTACAAATTACCCTAAAGTTACTGACTTAAAGCAAAAATAAATATTTATGATCCCTGCAATTTCTGTGGATGAAGAATTTTGGAAAAGCTTAGCTAGGTCTTTCATGAGGTTATACTGAAGAAGTCATCTGGAACTGTGGTCATCTGAAAGCTTAAATGGGGCTGGAAAATTATTACTTCTTATTGTTGAGCTACCTTCAAGTTTCTTCAGTGTCCTTATGGTATTGAGATTCCATGCTTTACACTTTTCCTGACCCCCTATCTCATTCTCACAATGTGCTTCGGAAAAACACTTAGAACTACATGTAGGCAAGCTAATCCATAACCAGTAGAAAGAATAACTTGTAAGCAAAAATTTTTTGTTTTATACCTGAAACTGTACCAACTGTGCCAGATAAAGAAGTAACTGATGTTTCCTTAGGTTCCTCAGGAATTTTGCATTCAGCAAACTCCTTGTCTACAGAGAGGAGCCCAGTGGTCTGTAGTCATCCATCACCTGAAACTCCTGAGCCCCCTCCCCAACCCCATTTGCCTTATCCAAGTCATTTCCAAATCAGTACCCCTTTAAGATGGCTTTTTTTTAGGATGATAGTCAGCTATCTTCCAGTCAGGTAGGTCATCACTTAATAAAGTTCTTTCTCTACCACTGATTGGCTTTTGTCTTGTGGTGAGCAGATCAAGCCCTTGCTTGGTAACAAAATGATGGTTTATTTTCCCCATGGTGAGAAGTCTAAAAGACCAAGGCAGAAGCATGATGTTGCTTATAACCTAGCCTCAGAAATCACACATTATAATTTCTGCTTCATTCTGTTGGTAACATGGAACAACTCTGCTACAGTGTGGAAAGGGAGTACAGAAAGGCATGAATATCAGGAGCAAGGATAATTGGCACATCCCTTCAATATTGCAGATGACGGTGAATAAATGTTTTCACCAAAGGATATGCAGCTATCTCAGTCTGCTTTCTACCCATAGAAAATTTGTCTCAAGTTTCTTCTAATAAGGAATGGGGGTTCTTTTAACAGTACAATTCTCAAAAATTTACTAGCCCTGAGCTTATCCTTTATTATACTCTCATTGAAAAAAGAATTTCAAATGATAAGGAAAACATAATAAAGTGGGGGAAATGATTTTAAAAAAACAAACTAAAACAGGACTAAAAGCAAGCCACCATAACATAGTTAAAGTGATATATGAAAACCCACAGCTAACATCAGGGACATGAACAAGATGGCCACTCTTGCCACTTCTATTCAATGTAGTACTTCAGGTCCTAGCTGGAGCAATCATGCAAGAAAAATAAAAGCATCCAAATTAGAAAACTGAAGTTATCTCTGTTCATAGATGACAAGACCTATGTGTGGAAAACCTAAAGATTCTATGGAAAAACTGTTAGGATAGTAGAAAACTGAGCAAAATTGCAATATTCAAAATTAACATTCAAACTCATTGCATTTCTATATGCAAACAATGAGAAATCATAAAAAAACAAGAAAATAATTCCATTTACAATAGCATGAAAAGAATGAAATTCTTAGTGGTAAGCTTAATCAAGGAGGTGAAAGATATACATTTAAAATTATGAAACGTTGAAATTAAGAAGGCAAAGATAAGTGAAAGACATCTTGTATTTGTAAATTGTAATATTTTTATGATTTCATATGATGTCAGTACCCAATTTTTAGGCAATCCCTATCAAAATCCTCCTGGTGTTTTGCAGATACAGAAAAATCCATCCTAAAATTTATATACAATCTCAAGGGACTCTGAATAGCCAAAAGAATCTTTTAAAAAGAATAAAGTTGGAAGTTTCACCTTTTCTGTTTAAAACATTACAAAGCTACAGTAATCAAAACATTTTGGTATTGACATAAAGACAGACATACAGACAAATGGGATAGAATAGAGAGTCCAGAAATACCTTTACTTATATGGTCAAATAATTTTTGACGGGGGTGGGGTCAAGACCATTCAATGGGGAAAGGACAGTCCTAGCAACAAGTGGTGTTGTGAAAACTTGATATCCACTTTCAAAAGTTGGACCCATTAACTCAAAATATATCAAAGATCCAAACATAAGACTTAAAACTTTTATAAAACTCTCAGAAGAAAACATGGAGAAAAAGCTTCATGACATTGGCAATGATTTTTCAGATATGATACCAAAAGCATAGGCAATAAAAGCAAATTATAGGACTACATCAAAATTTAAAATTTCTGTGCACCAAAGGACACAATCAACAGAGTGAAAAGGCAAATGAAAGAATGGAGAAAATATTTGCAAATGATATATCTGATAAGGGGTTAATATCTAGAATATATGAAGGACTGCTACAACTCAACCACAAAAAATGAATAACTCAATTCAAAAATGGGCAAGGACTTGATAGACATTTCCTTAAAGAAGATATGTAAATTGTCAACAAGCGTGTGAAAAGATCGTCAACACCAATAATCATTAGGGAAATGCAGATATAAAACAAGAAACCACGTTACACCTATTATTATTTTTAAAAAAACAACAGAAAATAGGTGTTGCTGAGGATGTAAAGAAATTGAAACATTTGTACAATGTTAGTGGAGATGTAAAATGGTATAGTCACTATGGAAAACAGTACAGCAGTTCTTCAAAAAATTAAACCTAAAATTACCGTTTTATCCAGAAATACCACCTCTGGGTATGTAGCCAAGAAAACTGAAAGCAGAGACAAAAAAAGAGATATTTGCACACCCCTAAACATAGAAGCTTTATTGCAATATCCAAAAGGCAGAGCCATCTAAATATCAATTGATGGATGAATGAATAAACAATATGTGGTAAATATATACAGTGAAAAATTATACAGCATAGAAAAGGAAGCAAATTCTGTGACAATAAAACATGAAAAAACCCTGAGGATGTTATGCTAAGTGAAATAAGCCAGCTGCAAAAGACAAATACTGTTTGATTAACTTATATGAGGTAGCTAAGGTAGTCAAATATATAGAAACAGGAAATAGCTTAGGTACCAGGAGCTGAGGAGAGCAAGAAAATGGGGCTTTTTGCTTAATGGGTGTGGAATTTCAGATTTGCAAGAAGAAAGTTCTGGAGATCTTTTTCACAGTAATGTGAATAAACTTAACACTGCTGAACTTTACACTTAATAATGGTGAAGATGGGGGCCGGCCCCATGGCATAGTGGTTGGGTTCTGTACTGCACTTCAGGTTTGCAGGTTTGGATCCTGGGCTCGGATGTACACCACATGTCAGCCATGCTGTGGCAGTGACCCACATATAAAATAGAGGAAGATTGGCATAGATGTTAACTCGGGTCTGATCTTCCTCAAGCCAAAAAAAAGAAAGAGGAAGATTGGCAACAGATGTTAGCTCAGGGCAAAATCTTCCTCAGGAAAAAAAAAGGTTAAGGTGGTATATGTTACATTGTGTGTTTTTTTCATAACAACCCAAATGTCCATCAATAGATGATCAGCAAAATGTGGTATACGCATGCAGTGAAATATTATTTAATATTAAAAAGAAAAAAATATCCCGAGACATACTACAATATGAATGAACCTTGAGGATGCTATGGTAAATAAAATAAGCCAGTCACAAAAAGATACTGTAAGATTTCACTTACATGAAGTGTCGAGAGAGAGAGAGCCAGAGAGGGGTGACACTACCCTCCACTAGACCTGTCTTCATTTTTCACTATGAGATATGAGGCAGGAGGGCACAGCTGGCAAGACAAATGCATCTACAGAGGTCGCCTGTTAATGAAACTTTGTTTCTGCATGCCTACTCAGTCAAAGATACTGGGATATCCAGGAGGAACCAAAGTGGGCATGCCCCTCTCTCGTTGAAACACATCTGGCGACTTCCTCAGGCAGCACTAGTAGGGACCAGTGGAGCATCAGCTGCATTAGGTAAACCAAGTAGAACAGAGAATCTGAATAGCAAACTGGTATTGGAACTACAAATGACAAAGTTGTCCAAGACATATGTATTAAACATATATAGGGTCATTGCTTGCAAAAAATGGATTTAAATAAGACTCAAAGACTCCTATCATTATTGATAAAATATCCAGAGGACAATAAAAATCACCTGCTATATCAAGAACTAAGAAAATCACAATGGAAATGAGAAAAGATAATTAACTGATTCTACCATGTAGCTGGAAATTGCAAGATTTTTTAAAAAGCGATTATGAAAATACTTTAATAGTAATGACACATTTTTAAGGAACAAGTGAAAAAAGAAAATCTCCACAAAGAGTTAATAAAAAGAAAACAAATAAAAATTATAGAAGCAAAAAAATACAATAACCAAAATAAGAAATTTGTACAAAGACAATAATAGAGGGTGATGACAGAGAATAGGATTAGCAAATTTAGGAACAGAATAGGTTTCACTCAATCTGAACAATAGAGAGAAAATATCCTGAAAAAAATAAAACAGACTTAGAAACATGAGAGAAATAATGAAAGAGGTCAACTTTTGTATCAGTCAAATCTGAAAAAGAAAGGAGAAAGAGGGGTTGAAAGATTATTTGAAGAAATCATGGCTGAAAACTCCAGAAATTTCACAGGACACACAAATGTAAAGATCTAAGGAACTGAGGGAACCAAAAATAGGATAAACTTACAGAAATCAACACCAAGGCATATTACAAGTAAACTTCTGAAAACTAAAGATAAAGAATAAATCTTGAGAATAGCTATAGAGAAATGATGCATGATCACCATAAGGGGACACCAACTCCAAAGACAGTGTATTTAAAATCTGAAATAATGAAAGTAAGAAAGAAGTGGTATGATGTTTTTCAAAGGTTGAAAGAAAAGTATTGTCAACTGCAAATTCTATACTGGCTAAATTAGTTTTTGAAGAAGCATAACTAAAAGAATTTATCACAAATAGTCATACACTGAGACAATGGCTAAAGGAACTTCATCAAACAAAAACATGCTAACATCAGGAATTTTGGAGTATCACAGAGGAAGTATAACACCATCTGATCCTCAAAATTTTGGTATTTAAAAGTAGGGAAGATAAAGTACTTAAAGGGAAGGGAGGTTTCCACACTTTCTTCAAAGTGGTAAAATGCTGACACAAGTTGATTGTGATGTCACATATGTAGATGATAATATTCAGGTAAACCACTAGAAAAACTATTCAAAGAGATTCACTCAAAAACAGTATCAATATATTAAGATATAATCCTCAAAAAATTCTAAAATAGATAGAATCCTAAAAAAATATTTTTTTAAACCTACAGGGGGGCCAGCCCGCTGGCATAGTGCTTAAGTTTGCACGCTCTGCTTCGGCAGCCAGGGTTTTGCAGGTTTGGATCCCTGGCTCTGACCGAGAAGCAACTTGTCTAAGCCATGCTGTGGTGGCATCCCACATATAGTAGAGGAAGATGGGCATGGATGTTAGCCCAGGGCCAGTCTTCCTCAGCAAAAAAGAGGAGGTTTGGCAACAAATGTTAGCTCAGGGCTGGTCTTCCACAGCAAAAGAGAAGAGGATTGGCAACAAATGTTAGCTCAGGGCTCATTTTCCTCTCTCACGTGCACACGCACACGCGCGCACACACACACACACACACACACACAAACCACAGGAAGGCTCATTTTTTTTGACAATGGTTATTTTAAAATCATTTCCCCAAGAAACTATGAAACACTTGGATATTACTTTATGGTTTTTCATTAAAAATATACCACATAGTAATTGGAGTTTCAAGGGTGGATATATAATTGATCAACATCTAAGGACAATATTAAAAATGGATATGAAAAGGTTTTATCTGATGAAATTAATCTAAGTGATGCATAATTATATAATGTTGGATGAATGTAAGAGATGGTATCCTTGTGTTTTTATTTCCTTAAGGTACTCACCAAAGCTGTAGGCTTCATACAGATGTCAAATGCCCCCCTGGAAACAGATACCTTCTATTTTACACCTAAATTACTTTAAATAACTGAAGTCTAAAGCAACAGTTATTTCAAGGAACTTAGTCAATAATAACTACATAATTTATACATTCAAATAAAACTAGGGAAGTGATATTTGAAAGTCTCAAAAATATACAGCTGAGGGAACTAAACAATTTGGATGTTGTTAAAATGATTACAAGATCAGACAGTGCAAGACATGCTTTTCCAGTTACAAATTCAAAATAGGAATGCAAACAAATTGAAACTTTTGTTTAAAGTTGTAGAATAAAGAAAGTTTGAAGCTAATATTAAAAACTTCCCTCACGTCAACCTCCAGAAATAAACTGATCAATATTCTTTTTCATAGTACAGTTTTCTTCAATGATTTTTTTTTGCTTCACTGATGAAACTATGTACTGCCTACCCAATCACCATATTTGATCTGAGCACACAGTGGTGAGTAAGGAAAAGTACTACTTGCTAGAGGTCTAGCATTGATAGAGCCTTGCAACTTGGAGTTCTGCCTTAACAGTTACTTGAACCCTATAGGAAATAGATAAAGCAGCAGGCTTTCAACACTATCATCCTATAAAATTGGAGGACAAATAGACTAACAATTACTGCTCTGGAGGCAAGTTGTTGTTGTGGAAAATGTTAAGCCATTAAATAAACTAAGTAAGCAAACTAAGATGATGCTTAAAATGTAGAGAAGTGTGGAAATTAATATCAATACTAGAGTAAGAACATAAGTGAGTTGACTAGGCAGTGCATGCATCCATCCATGCAAATGTAAGACATGAAAATTGGAAGATAATTTCAAACGTAAGACATGAAAATTGAAAACGTTTAACAACTGGTTAAATTTCTTTGTCGATATGTTATAAAAATATATGTACCATACAGCATAGGTGTGTCATAGGCTATACCCTCCAGGTTTGTGTAAGTACACTCTTTGATGTTCTCACAATGACAAATTGCCTAAGGATGCATTTCTCAGAATGAATCCCCATTGTTAAGTGACTCCTGACTCTACATTCAATGACTGTTCTGCAGTCTGGCCATTTTAGGGCTGTTCAGCAAATCTGTTAATCCTGATGAACTATTTAACCAGGTTTAATAGTGAATTGATTAATTATAATTGATTCCAAGCTAAATTATGCATGTGTGCATTAAAGAAGTAGTAAACAATGTACTATATATGAACTTTTTACAAAAACGTACCAATTTTGGATGGTACAAATGATATAGGGCTAGTATAAAGATTGTTTAAGACAAATGCTTAACATAAACTGTCCATCCCTATAACTAACAAAGCATATTTAGAAGACATAAAATATTTTCTATAAAAATAATGATATTCATATGTTCATTAGTCTTCCTATTGATTTGGTGCATGTATCTTTATTATATTTCAATTTTTATTCTGTTCAAAGCCCCAAGAATTTCTAACTTGCTAACAAGCATTTAAAAAGTGAGAAGAAGCTAAAGCAGAAGTAGCAGCATTATGGGTACCAGGTGGGACAGTGTGTGCTTACAAATGTCTCTTGACTATGTGCTCCCTGTTGCCTGAACTTTTGCTATTAGCTTACTCCATGGCATCAAGTTTCTCACTGAGGTCACTTCATAGGGCTGTTGAGGTAATTTTTTAAATACCTCTCTACCAAGCAAGAGTAGAATGGCCTATTGATTTCAACACTGGTGACTGATTATGGTTAAAAGCAGACTATTTTAGCTGCCATGGTACCCTGAAAACAAGAAAGCTCACAAACAAAAATGACGAGTATAGAAAATACAAAATGTAGTTTTTTCTTCAATTAACTATTTATATGTGTTTATATAATTTTTTCAGGCATATAATTAAAATAACCACACTAGTGAATGCCTCTCATTTACCTAAAATTACCAAAACTAATGTGAGAGGTTAAAATTTTGTATGAAAGAGGACATACCAAGTAGTTCTCACTTGTCTCAGGCATTCTTCCCCTTGGCAAATTTTTAATATGAGAAGCAGTAAGGCTTGCTCTTTTGGAACTTGTGGTTTCCCACTCCTGCCTATATTAAAGTCACTGCTTTGGGTTGTATATATGCATAATGGATAGCATAAATGTAAAGAAAGTAGGAAATCCTTGAGTTTATTTGGGCTTATATAATATCTACTTATATAGATGTGCATTCAGAAATCATTTTAAGCTAGTTTTGTTATTGATATTTTGGCATGCCTTGAATTTTTCTTTGCTAAATCATCCACTGCAAGAGAACTTCACACAAGAAATGGACAGCAGGATGAAAAGGAAAGGTGATGGGAGCATGAAAGGGATGTTTTGTAATCTCTGCTCATCTATTTCTCTTGGAGACATGTGGAAGAGAGTGACTGAATGGGACATCTCACATTTAGTAGATGTGATTCATCCTATGTAGTTGCTTGTGACAGTTGGTCCCAGTAGATGATCCAAGGATCTCTGAGCATAAGGGGAGAAGTCAGCCTCTGATGAGGGTCCACATAAAGCATCTTTGATGCTAGATCCTGTAATGACAATACCTTTAAATGCTTTTTATTTGGGGGTGGGGGAGGTTTGCTTGATTTTCTATAGCATTAGGTAGTATTGAATATTCTTCCTTCATGTCTATGATGTGGTACATTTTGGTAGCCAATCTTTGGGCTTAAAGCAAATTAATCAACATGGCAATTACTTTATCTCTGTTTCAGTCACTAATCTTAGTAACTTTAGTGCATGACAAGAGATAGATTTTCCACATTTCATGGGTATTTTGATTTTCTCAAACACTAATTTCCTGAGTGTTCAACCTTTTTGCAGGATTATTTCTAATTGGTTTTCAGCAATTTATGCCACTGTTTGGTGGTTATTGCTAAAAAGCAGAACACAAATATCAAATATCAAAAAGCAGAACATAAATGTTAAGAGAAATTTAATTAAAGTCTTCTAAAAATTGCTTAAAATTTTAAATTTGATATTTTCTTCTATTTCAAAAGTCACTGATGCACATTGCACATATCTAAAAATAGAGAAAAGCAAAAGAACCTAAGATATAACAAGTAAGAGATTGAGTTAGTAACTTAAGTTTCTGCAAAGAAATGTCCAGGCCAAGATAGTCCTAACTAGTGAATTCTACCAAGTCTTTCAGAAAGAATCAGTACCAGTACTTCAGAAATTCTTCCCAAAAAAGAAGAGGAAGGAACACTTCTTAACTAATTCTGAGGCCAGCAATTACCCTGACAACAAAGTCAGACATGACATCATAAGAAATGTATCCTTAGAAATATAGATGTAAAATTCCTCAAGAAAATACTAGCAAATACAATTCAGCTACATAAATAAAATATTGTACACATGACCAAGTGAGATTGTTGTGGGAATGCAGTATTTGTTTAATATATACATATATCAATTAATGACAAAAATTATATTTGTAAATAAAAAAACACAATCTCAATTTGGAAAACAAAAATAGAATGCATTGGACAAAAGAACTAACACACTTTCATAGGAGCAAAAAAACCCACTGAAACTAGGAATAGGAGAAAACTGCTTCAATATTATAAAGGGCATTTATTGTAAACCTAGAGGTAAGATCACAATTTTGAGAAAGAATAAGAATCCTCTTATTTATGGTCAGTTGACTTTTGACAAAATTGCCAAGTCAATTAAATGGAGGAAAGAATAGTCTTTTCAACAAATGGTGCTGGGACAAAAATATATCCATATGAAAATGAATGAATGTGGATTTCTATCTCATGTTGTATACAAAATTAATCAAAGTAGATTACAGAATTAGTAGAAGAGGAAAAACTATAAAACTCCTAACAGAAAAAAAAGGAGCATATATTTGTGAACTTTGGTTAGGCAATGATTTCTTAGATATGATGCCAAAAGCCCATGCAACAAAGGAAAATAGATAGATGGACTTCATTAAAACTTCTGAACCTCAAAGGACTGTCAGCAAAGCAAAATTATAACCCACAGAGTGAAGAAAATATTGCCAAATAATGTATCTGACAAGAGACTTGTACTCAGAATTTATGAAGAAACCTTGCATTCAACAAAAGACAACCAAATAAAAGCATAGAAAATGGGTGAAGAAGTAAAATTATCTTAATTTGCAGATGATATGATCTTGTGCATAAAAAATACTAAGAAAGAAAAACAATTATAACTAATAAATAAGATTAGCACATTAATAATGCTCTACTTCTTGTAATTACATATAATTAAAAGTTATAACTATAACAATGATGATGAGTTATCATTTGAACTAATACATGAGTTTAGGTTGCTGAACACAGTGCACAAACACAAATTGTATTTTTTGTACTCACAATAAACAATTTGAAAACAAAACTAAGAAAACATTGACAACAGCATCAAAATATACTTAGAAAAAATTTAACTAAGGAATTGTGAAACTAGATGACATGATCTTATATATAGAAAACCCAAAGTATCTACCAAAAAACCAATTAGAATAATAAACAAAGGCAGTAAAGTTGCAGGGTGCAAAATCGACATAAAATCGGTTGCTTTTTTAAACACCAATGATGAACTAGGTGAAAGAGAAATCAAGAATACAATCCCATTTGCAATGACAACAAAAAGAATAGAATACCTAGGAATAATTTAACCAAGGAGGTAAAAAAAACAAAACATGTACAATGAGAACTATAAGACATTGTGAAAGAAATTGAAGAAGTCACAAAGAAATGGAAAGATATTCTGGACTTAGGGACTGGAAGAATAAACATAGTTAAAATGCCCATGTTACCTAAATCAATCTATGGATTGAATGCAATTAATACCAAAATGCCAATGACATTTTTCACAGAAATACAACAAAGAACTCTAAAATTTATATGGAAAAACAAAAGATCATGAATAGCCAAGGGAATCCTGAGAAAAAAGAACAAAGCTGGAGGCATCTTAATCCCTGATTTCAAAATACAATACAAAGAGTAACCATGGTACTGGCACAAAAACAGACACATAGATATATGTAACAGAATTAAGAGTCAAGAAATAAATCCACACATCTATGGACATCTAATTTTTGACAAAGGAGCCAAGAATATACACTGGAGAAAGGAAAAAATCTTCAACAAATGGTGTTGAAAAAACTGGACAGCCACATGCAAAAGAATGAAAGTAGACCACTATTTTACAACATACACAAAAATTAACTCCAAATAGATTGAAGACTTCAATTTCAGACCTGAAACCATAAAACTTCTAGAAGAAAACATAAGTGTTACACTCTTTCACATCAGTCTTAGCAGTATCACTTTGAATATGTCTCCATGGGCAAGGGAAACAAAAGGAAAAATAAACAAATGGGACTACATCAAACTAAAAAGCTTCTGAACAGCAAAGGAAACAATCAATAAAATGAAAAGATAACCTATTAATTGGAAGACAGTATTTGCAAATCATATATCTAAGGGAGTTAATTTCTGAAACATATAAAGAACTTGTACAATTCAACAATTAAAAAAAAAACAATTAAAAAGTGGGCAGAGGATCTGAACAGACATTTTTCCAAAGATACAGATGGTCAACAGGCACATGAAAAGATGTTCACCATTGCTAATTGTTAGGGAAATGCAAATGAAAACTACAGTGAGATATCACTTCACACTCATCAGAATGGCTGTTATTAAAAGACAAGAAATGAGTGTTGGAGAGGATGTGGAGAAAAGAGAACCATCATACGCTGCTGGTAGGAATGCAAACTGGTGTAGCCACTATGGAAAACAGTATAGACATTCCTCAAAAAATTAAAAACAGACCTAGCATATGATTCAGCTATTCCATTTCTTGGTATTTATCCAAACAGCACAAAAATACTAATTTGAAAATGTATACACACCCCTATGTTCATTGCAGCATTATTCACAATAGCCAAGACTTGGCAACAACCTAAGTGCCCATAGATAGATGAATGGATAAAGATGTGGTGTGTGTGTGTATATCTATATATACGTATATAGATATACACACACACACACACACACACATATATATATATACACAATGGAATATTACTTAGCCATAAAAAGATAAAATCTTGCCATTTGTGACAACATAGGTGAACTTTCAGGGTACCATGCTAACCAAAATAAGTCAGATGGAGAAAGACCAATACCATATGATTTCCCTGATATGTGGAAAATAAACATATAGATAAGGAGAACAGATTGCTGGTTACCAGAGGGGAATAGGGTGGGGGAGGGCCAAAGGGGTAAAGGGGCACATATGTATGGTTATGGATAAAAACTAGACTATTTGTGGTGAACATCATGGAAGCTACATAGAAAACTGAAATATAATAATGTGCATCTGAAATTTACACAATAAGCCAATATGACCTTAATAAATTAAAAAATATAAAACATAACCATAACAAAAATTGGTAAATAAAATAAAGAAATTAGAAGGACATGAGAAAAGGAGGACGATAAACTAGTTTTTGTATAATTCCATGCACTGACAATCACAAAAGTGTTAGTGATAAAAAGCAATTATAGATGTGTGATTATACAGACAGAAGTATAGGCAAGAGATGGATTACAAGTAGCAGTGGACCAGTGATAGAATGAACTATTAAATGATGAAGAGAACAGTTGGCATTGTATTGTAATTATTTGTTTAGTATTTCTTCAACTAAACAAGCATTAATTAGTCTATATTAAACATAGCAAATGAGTTTTTAAATATACTGAAACATTGCAAGCATACTCTTTCACAATTGCCTCTGGCAAAACAAAATTTTCAGTAAAATATGGAGTCATGAAAACACCATTTTCTACTCTTAGCTGTTTTCAAAGCCAAAATCACAAAGTTGAATAGATTCTGGATTATCAGATTCATCCACATAAAGAATGTTGCTAGGTTTCAATTCTCTGTGAACCAACTGATTGACATTCAATTGAAGAATTTCATTAACAATATACTTTTCTTACTAAAAGTAGTTTATTCACAATCTATTATTACACTTATGATAGTGCTCATCTTTAAATAATCATAAATGCCGATAATGTAAGAAAAACTCAACGTAGAACTAGGAGGTAAGTAAGAGGAAGAAAGAAAAGTATATCCATCTCTTTGTTCAGTTGAGTAATTGATTTAAGAATAAATTCAAGTAGCTGTAAAATCTACATTCAGGTTATTCATTTAACAAGTATTTATTGAGTGCCTATCATATGCCTGATATTATATTAGGAGTTGCAAATACTGTTGTGAACAAGGCCCATAACATCTTTGCTTTACATGCTCAGAGGTTACAAGTAGAAGAGGAGGCAGAGAATAAATAGTTTGAGAGATTGGGCATAACTGGAGGACATCATCTTAGATAGAGTGGCCAGAAGGAGTCTCTAAAAGAGTTAACATTTGATCCAAGACCTGAAGAATAGAACAAGCTATAAAAATAGTACTGGATTTTCATGTTAATTCAAGGGAACCAGAAACATAAGGTAGGTATTCAACAAATATTTGTCTATAGACTCAAAGTAATAGCCATAAGGTTTAAAAGTGAAGAAGAAAGAAATCTAGACTTTGTTCTAAGTATGAGATGCCCATTAGGTTTGCAAGTGAGGAAGACTGGATCTGACCTAACATCTGTTGCCAATCTTCCTCTATTTTGTATGTGGGATGCTGCCATAGCATGGCTTGATGAGCAATGCATAGGTCCATGCCCAGAAGCTGAGCCCACAAACTCTGGGCCACCAAAGTGGACTGTGCCTACTTAACCACCTTAATCAACTACCCCACCAGGCTGGCCTCATATTTTCCTTTCTAAATTACTTACTTGAAAACTTATTTTTTCATAAACCTCTCATGCACTTCTTATGTGTCTTCTGTGCCTCTTCCATCAACATTCTGAGACTACTCTAATCATATGTTTTATTCACTCAACAACCAGAACATTAATTCTCTAAAATATTTTGATAACTAATTCCTGATGATGCATTGCAAAGAGAACTTGGAAGACTTAGATGACTGACAAATTCATACATTTATTCAATGATTCTTTATTGTCTACTACTTTGTTTCCCAGAAATTTTTGAGAAGCAAGAAATCAGGAAATTCTAGAATTAATACATTGCACTTGTCTTCTAAGTGCAAAGAAAAACAACAATTTTTTAAAAAACAAACTCCATCTTTCTATTCCTCTTATCCTTTGCCCTTTTTCTTAACTTCTTCCCTCCCTTCATTTTCTCCTTTCCTTTTCTATTTTCCCCACATCCCCATTCTTTCTATAAACTAAATGGCTATTCCAAATAAGTGAGTTTAGAGCTCTTGTGCAATATTTTGGTGGATGTTTTAGCCAAAGCATAATTGCATCTAAAGAAAATTAAAGAGAATTAACACATTAGTTTTAAGGATTTTCTTTTAAATGTGAATACAATCTATAATTCTGGTTACATTTCTAGCTCCAGAATTTATTTTTGACTCATTTTTTTCTATCTCTTTATTGATATAGCCATTTTATTCATATATATATATTTTTTTACTTTAAAGACAGTCATTTTAAAATGTTTGTCTACTTAGTTTGTCATGTGGTCTTTCTCAAGGATGATTTCTATTGATTTATTTTTTTCCTTGAAATGAGCCATACTTCTCTGGTTTTGAATGCCTTTTTATGACTTTTTTGTTGTTGAAAACTGAACATTTGAATCTTATACTGCTGCAATTCTAGAGATCAGATTTTTTCCTTCACCAGAGTTTGCTGGTTTTGATTTTTTGTATAATGTCTTTGAGCTCAGTATCAATCTGAGGTATCAATTTCAGGTCTCTTCAGAACATTCCTGAGCCTGTCCCTTTTCCTACATGCACCATGCCTTTTCAATTTCCCCATACACAGTAGTCCCCCCTTATCTGTGGTTTTCCTTTCTGCAGTTTCAGTTATCTATTTTCAAACACAGTTCAAAAATATTAAATGAAAACTTCCAGAAAAAAACAACTCATAAGTTTTTAATTACCTGCCTTTCTGAATAGCACAATGAAATCTCACACCTTCCCACTCCATCTCACCCAGGACATAAGTTATCCCTTTGTCCAGTGTATCTGAGTTGTATATGCTACCTGCCTGTTAGTAAAAAACATAGTATTTTTAGGATTTGGTACTATTCATGGTTTCAGGCATCCACTGGGGGCCTTGGAACATATCACCCATGGATAAGGGGGGACTACTGTATGTGGTTGCTTTTTAATACCCTGGTTCTTATATGTCTGGTTCCTAAAAGGGGAAAAGAAAAATGGAGAGGAAGAAAAGGCATTGGCTCTTTAAACCTCGTGGAAGTCATTTCAGTTGGAGGAGGAGGGGCTTGTAACAATAATAGTGGTGTTTGCAACAGTGGCCACCTGCTTCTTGTCTGCTCCTCCATGATCAGAAGCAGAAATCAGCAATCAGAGCACAAATCCCCAGTATTTGGAGGGTAGGTTCTTTATTATCCACTGCACGTAAGCTGCTCCAGGAAAACCTGCACAGCTGCCTGTCATGGCACTAGACTTTGGGGAATTGAGAACTGCTACTATGCTAAGAGCTTAAATTGAGTGAATTAACCACTATTTATTATTCATTCTTTCCCATGAAAGTTGCAAGTCTTCAATAAACTCCTGAGTTCCAAAATAGTTACATCAGTCAGATTCTGCCAGTGCACTATTTGTCTAGGTGGGGAGACAGATTTCTGGTGCTCCTGACTCTGCTGTCTTCCCTCTAGTACCCCTTGGTTATATTTCTAAATGTGAAATGGGCCTAGTTTTATTGGATACAGGTGGCTTAGCTAAAGTGTTACTATGGTTAATTTTGTTTCCCAGGCCAGCAAACAACTCAATCTTCTTCACTTTTTCTTGGACAATATTTTCTTAGAGCAATTTATTAGAGTTAGAATTCCAAAGCACTTCAAATTCAATGAGAGAACTTCTCTTGCTTTCAGGTTAAGAATGTTGAAGAACGAGATAAGATTATAGTAGTTTTCCATTATGTGCATAAGGTGATGTCTCTCTTTGCAATTTTATCTCAGGTATTTAGGTAAAGAAGTCAGAAACAAGATTATACACACACACACACATGTATTTATATATAAATATTACCTATACAAATATAAATTTGCAAAATATATACAATATGTATTATAAACAATATGATTATTATATATAAATAATGACATCTGTGTGTATAAAGATAGTAAATAATTTTTGTTTTGGGGAACAATACAGTGTTGGCCTCTTGTTCAGAGAAAAATTTCTAATAAATTTTTTACTGTTACCACACTGTGGGTCCAAGTTGCTCGATGTCCCATTGTAAAAGAATTAGCAGAACAGCAATATGAGTACAAAGAGTCAGGAGTTTATTAGAAAGCTACACTCCATAGACAGAGTGGCTACACTCCAAGGGAGGAGCTTCCCTGAGAGGTTTTACCATTGTATCTTTTATAGGCTCACTTTTGGGTAGGGGGTCTTTCTGCATAGGGCAGAAGTAAAAGTGAAGGCAGCTGTGAGTCAGGGCAGCAGCAGCAGCCAGGAAAAGAGTGGCAGGGCCACAGCTTCCATAAGTCAAGCAGTTTGGTCCTGCTACAGTCAAAAGAGGGTCTGGAAACTTGCAGTTACCTAAGCTATCTCAAGCTTTAATGCAGCATAAAATTTAACTGTCTTAGAAATGTCCTAGCACTATTCCAGCATGACCCTCCTATTCCCTTGAAGTGCCAGGTCCCTCTGCTAACCTGCCTGTCTCATTACCACATATTTTCCATCATCACATACACATATAAAATTGAACAATAAATATAAGAAATTACTTGAGTCTTTATGTTTTCTCAAAACCAAATTTGCCATATCAAAGAGAAATAAAAAATCATTTTATATTCAAGGGTAAAAATTACTTCACATAACATTGACTATAAAATTTGCAATTCTATTTAATACACATAAGTAATTATAGTAGGAATTGATAAAGAATTTAGTGTTTAGGAAAATGTCTTGTCATTTCTTTCTGTGCAACTTAATTCATAGTAATCAAAATTGTATGGGCATCTTGTGTGAAGTAGTTTTTACTTGAGGAGCTTGCTCCCCTCCTTGATCTCTTTTATATTTACTAATGACATACATTTTTGCTTTTCCTGGAATTTCCGCAATTGGCCCTCTACATTTAAAAATACAGTGCCAGTAAATTTTGGTTTTAATGAAACTCAATAAGTTATAGATAAGAACTAAGTAAAAAGATAAAATTTCAAAAACAAATTCCACCCAACTTCACAGAAGCACAAAAATTAACTCATAATATAAAAATCTTACTAATTTTGAATTTGAGTTCCAAGCAAACCCTAACTAAAATAACTGCATCAGTAAACTTCAATCTCTTTTATTCCCCTTTACTAGAGAGTTAATGGAAACTTTTATTAAGCTCCTTAATGGGTATTAGGAATGGTAATAGATTCTGGGGTCTCAAATATTTGTAAAAGAATAACCTGTCTTTAAAGGATTAATATTCTAGTAGGGAGAAATGAACACAAATAAGAGGAATGAAATGTCAAATTTGCTGTAATAAAACGCAGGTAAATTTTAGAAACTTTGGAGTTTGAAATAAAGAAAGGAATACAAATGTAAAAAATAGTGACACCTTAGGGAATTTCCAGGTTAAGACTGGAAGAAAGTATTTTCCACTCTCTTTTCTTAATTGGAATTGCTAAGATTTATTAAAATCACATAACTTAAATTCCTTACATTTTAATGCAACAAAGTTTAACAGTATTTTCCTTCTGATATTAGCAGGAATATTAGAGTTTTGAGTAGGAAGATGTACAAGAACATTTTGAGTTCACAAAATCTTAAATTTAAAAGATACCTTAGAAGCCTTACTTAAACCATGTGACACATCTCATCTACAACCTTAACTTGTAACCTTAACTTGTTCTATCTGCCAGAGACACAATTTGGATTCAACTTATTTATAAACTAGTGAATTTTATATCATTGTCCCTGATTCATGGCTAAAATTTTGGAATGGAAACTATAGAGTCTTGATTTGTATCTGTCTACATTTGTGTATGTCTATGGATGTACATTATGTATATGGAATTTTTTTCTCTGCCTCCAGGTAGCATTGCCAAAATTAATTTGTAAAGAAGCTCTATGTAACTGGCTTAAAGAGAAATTAGCACTTATCAAATTACATACTTCTAAACTCTCAGAAATATAATAGAAACTAATCTAAATGCTTTTAAGTTAACATAGTCTGCAATAATCTTCACTAAATAAAAACCTAGCTGAAGGTTTTTGTTTAATTAAAATATGTAGTCTTTAGAATTATCAGCATTAAATTTAAGGGAACCAAGAACTTTCATTCTACTTGGGTTTATTCATCAAATAAGCTCATTATCTCTTTTACAAAATGTGTCAGGGTATCTAGCTGTTTTAAAGCCTCATAAAATTTTATGAGTAATCTAAATATGATGATTAAGAACAAGTAAACAAAATAGATGGAACTGGGATAAAAGTTTATAAGTAAGATTTTCAATAATAATTATAATTTTTAGCATATTTACTTAAAAATAGTTACGCAAGTCTTTTTTTGTAACTTGAACCCTTAGAGTCCTGCTAAATTAAATGATAAAAAGTTATTGAATATCTAGATCATTTCCAAATAAAATAAAATACTGAAACATTAATTGCTGAACACACGTATTTCTACTTTCAGTTTTGTACAAACTAAAGATATTTGAATGTGTTAGCAAACATGGCCAGTCCTACATTGAAAAATTGTCCTAGGAGAAAATATATGCTCCTAGGAATTATAATATGTATTTATAGATTTACCAATATACAGAATGTTAGTGTAAAAGTTCACAATTGCTTACTAATTTTCACTACCAACTAAGGTTTCTGAAAGTTAAAAATTCTAATAAATCAGAGTGATGTCAGCAACATGGCAGAATGAGCTATCTTTCTGTCTGCTTCTTCTGAAATACAACTAAGTGTACATTCATTGACCAACAGAAGAAGCCTACACAGCACAACAGGATGCTTGAGAGTCACATGCAGCTATACAACTGGGAGTGGATGGACTGACCCTCCAGCAAGTGGAGGTAGGTGAGCCCTCCCTATGCCCACACACACACACAGCCCTGTGCACACACAGGACTACTTTCCAGCCTGGAACAAGTGCCCCACAAGTAGGAATGGGATGTGCCCTGGGGTGACTTAAGGAAGAGACAGTGGTAGCCTTTAGCCCACTGATAATTGTTCTCTCAGGGAGAGGGAGGGAGAGCCCACCATGACCCTGCAGCTGCAATGAGCTGTCCTGACTGGGTCCACAGAAGGAGCCCACCACATCAAGCACAGCAGTTTGCTGGTCTGCAAGTAGAGTCTGTGGCATGTGCCAGTGCCAATAGTATAGCTGAGCCTTGAAAGAGGGAGTGTGCCCCAGGGTGACTGCAGGAAGAGGCAGCAGCTACCCTTAACCTGCTTGTGATAATTTTCTGGGTGTGGGAGGGAGCCCACCATGCCCTTGCAGCCCCAAGGACTGGCCCTGGCTGGGTACACATGAGAAGCCCCACCCACCAAGCACAGTAGCCTGCTGGTCTGCAAGCAGATTCTGTGGAAGAGCTAAAAGAGCAAGGGCAAGCATTCTCCAGGCCTGTGTCAGTGCACATAGTAGCTCTGAGCCCTGAAAGAGGGACTGCACCCCAAGGGGACTGCAGGAAGAGGCAGCAGCCACCCTTAACCCACTTGTGATCACTTTCCAGGTGAGGGAGGGAGCCCACTGTGCCCCTGCAACCTCAAGGAGTAGCCCTAGCTTGGTCTCATGTGATGAAGCCTCACCCACCAAGCACAGTTCGCACAGTGCCTGAATGCTCTCCAGAAGTGCAAGCACCTGCAATACCCACACAACTTCCAGCAGATAGCATGGAACCAGAAATTCTGCTCCTGCTCCCCCTACTGATATCTGAGACCTAATACTACCACAAATGCAAACATTAGTTCATTAAACACCATGAGAAGCCACAGTAATAGTTCAGAGCAGAAGGAAAAAGACAATTTTCCAGAAGTCAACCATAAAGACACAGAAATTTACAATCTAAGTGGCAGATAATTCATAATGGCTGTCATAAAGAAACTCAGTGAGATACAAGAGAACAGAGAAAAGTGGATACTTTATCCAGCAAAAATTTCCCTCTGATATAATGGACAAATAAAAGCTTTTCCAGATAAACACAAACTGAATGAGTCCACTGCCACTAGATGTCCCCTACAAAGAATAATTAAAGATGCCCTGGTACCACAAACAAAAAGGCAAAGGCCTACAAAGAATTGAATAAGGAGATAATTAGACAAAATCAGAAAACTGCAGCTCTCTATCAGAACAGGGAAACGTATACTCAGTTATAACCTAAAAATAAAAGGAAAGGAAGCATCAAAAGTAACCATAAACACTTCAACTTGGTCACAAGCTCACAGCATTAAAAATGGAATAATTTGTAACAATAACTCAGAAGGGGAGACAGAAAGGGATGGAACCTGCTTATGTTAATGGAGATAAGAGGCTATGAAAAAATGGACTATTTAATCTATGAGATCTTTTATACAAACCTCACAGTAACCACTAAACAAAAAACCAGAGCAGAGCCACAATTCATAAAAAGGGAATATCTCCTCAGAAAACCACCAAAAGGAAATGGCAGTCAGAAGTACAAAGGAAGAGAAACAGTGGAAACATAGGTCAACAAGAAAACAAGAGATAAAATGGCAGTATTAAGCCCTCAGGTATCAATAACCACTCTACACGTAAATGGATTGAATTCTGCAATCAAAAGATGCAGAGTACCTGGATGGATTAAAAAACAAGATCCAACAATATGCTGCCTCTGGGAAACATATCTCAGCTCTAAATGCAAACATAGACTCAGAGTGAAGGGATGGAAGATGATACTCGAAGGTAATGGCAAAGAAAAGAAAGCAGGTGTTGCCATATGTATGTCAGAGAAAACAGACTTCAAGTTTAAAAAGTCAATGAGACACAAAGATGGGCAGTATATAATGATGAAAGGAACACTCCACCAAGAGGATGTAACACTCATTAATATATATGCACCTAACACAGGGGCACTGAAGTAGCTAAAGTAACTATTAACAGACCTAAAGAAAGAAATTAACAACAACACAACAATAGTAGGGGACTTCAACATCCCACATACATCATTGGACAGATCATCCAGGCAAAAAGTCAATAAGGAAATAGTAGATTTAAATGAAAAGTTTGATCACTTGGATTTGATATATACAGAACATTCCATCAAAGAACAGCAGAATACACATTCTTCTCAAGTGCACAAAGATAAGTCTCAAAGATAGACCATATCTTGCAAAAGAAGGCAAACTTCAATACATTTAAGAAGATCTCATCAGAAACATCTTTTCTGACCACAGTGCTGTGAAACTAGAAATCAACTACAAGAAAAAAGCTGTGAAAGTCAAAACTATATGGAGACTAAACAACATACTACTGAATAACCATTGGATTAATGAAGAAATCAAAGGAAAAATTGAAAAATACCTGGAGACATACAAAAATGAAAATATGATATACCAATTACTTTGTGATGCAACAAAAGCAGTCATGCAAGGTAAAATCATATCAGTACAGGCACACCTCAACAAACAAGAAAACTTTCAAATAAACAACCTTAAACTACAACTAACAGAACTAGAAAAAATAACAACCAAAGCCCAAAGTCAGCAGATGGAGGGAAATTTAAAAATTGGAGCAGGATTAAATGAAGTAGAGAATTAAATAACAAACCAAATACAGCAATTCATTAAAAGGATCATAGACCATAAGTGGTTAAATTTATTCTAGAGGAACAGGGCACATCCACAAGTAAAAATAATTCCTAAAATTTATATGGCCTGATCACTCTAGCTAGGACTTCCAGTACTATGTTGAATAAGAGTGGTGAGAGCAGACAATTTTGCCTTGTTCCAGATCTGAGAGAAAGAGCTTTTGCCGCTATGATATTAGCTCTGTATAATAGACAATTTAGATTTAAAGACACAGGCAGGAGAAAAGTAAATTGATGGAAAAATATATTCCATGCAAATGATAATCTCAAGAGCAAAAGAGAGGAGGGATGGCCTTATTTATGTTATTAAATATAGGCTTTAATTCCAAACTCAGAATAAATAATGAACAGTATATAATGAAAAAATTCTCAATTCACCAAGCAAATATAATAATTGAAAATATTTGTGCACCCACATCAGCTTACAAGTATATAAAGAAAGAATTGCAGTACTAAAAGGAGAAAGTCAGTACTACAATAATAGTAGGTAGCTTCAACACCCCACTATCATTAATGGATAGATCATTCAGGCAGATAATCAATGAGGAAAGAGCAGACATGAACATTTTAAACAATTGGACTTAAGATACATATACAGAGCATTCCATCCAACAGCAGATAAACACATGTTCTTCTCAAGCATGTATGTAACATTATTCAGATTAGATCACAAGTCACAAAATAAGTCTTCACAAATTTAAGAAGATTGAAGTCAAACCATATATCTTTTTTGACTGCAGTTACATATCCTGGAAATTAACAACAGAAGAAAAACTGGAATTCACAAGATGTAGAAATTAAATGCACAATTTAGTAACCAATGAGTCACAAAAGAAATCAAAAGAAAAATCAGAAATGCCTCTAGACAAACAGCAAAGAAAACACAATATAACAAAATTTATTGAATGCAGAAAAAGGAGCACTAAGAGGGAAGTTCACATTGATAAATACCTACATTAAAAAAAAAAAGGAAAGATTTCAAAGAAACAACCTAGTTTTACACATCAAGAAACTAGACAAAGCAGAATAAAGTAAGACCAACAAATTGCACAAAATAATAAAGATTATAATAATAATAAGAGAACAGAAAAACAATAGAAAATATCAAGAAAACTAAGATATGGCTTTTTTTGAATGATCAACAAAACTGACCATTATTTTTTCCCCTAATCTTAGCTAGATTAAGGAAAAAAGAGAGAAGATTCAAATTAATAAAATTAGAAAGAAAAAGAAAACTTTATAACTGATTTCACAGAAATACAAAGGATCATAAGAGACTATCATGAACAATTATATGCAAACTGGGTAACTTAGAATAAATAGATACATTCATAGAAATATACAACCCACCAAGACTACATCATAAAGAAATAGAAACAGAATTCCAGCTAGTATGGAGATTGACTCAGTAATAAGATACCTCCAATACAAAAGACCTGGGACCAAAATGGTTTACTGTTTCATTTTACCAAAGAATTAAAAAGGAATTAATACCAATTCTTCTCAAAAATTTCCAAGAAGCCAAAGAGGAGAGAACAGGTATAAACTCATTTTATAAAGCTAGCATTATTTGACATGAAAGATAGCACAAGAAATGAAAACTGCAAAGAATATTTCTGATGAACATAGATGCACAAATCCTCAAAATACTAAATACTGGAAGATTTGTAATCATGGCAGCATGAAAATATCCTTTTATCTCTCCCCTTCAATCTACAGTGAGAAAAAAAAAACAACTATAATCCAACCAAGTCTACATTGCCCAATACAGGCAGAACCCAAGGTTATGAATCCCCAGGTGTAGTGGCTAAGTCAGCTGCAGAAGTACATGTCCAAATGCAGCTAGCAAGACCTCGTGGAACCTGTGGCCATAGGACACAGAGAAGCAATGGATGTAGAGCCCTGTGATCTCAGGCTTCTGGCCATGTCTTGGAGACTGGTAGCAGTGGTGGAGGTGTGCACAGGACTCATACATCCCAACGACAGTGGAGTCTGTGGCCACAACGTGACAGACAACAGCAGAGATGGTGCTCCATGAACTAGTTTCCTCTCCATCCTCTCCTTCCTCTTGTCACAGCAGCACATCTTTCTTCCCAAGTGATCTCAGACATGACTGAGGTGACAACCATCCCTGTGCCCACTCAGCAAAGCCAATGACTGGAGCAACAGCAGAAACAGCAAGGCATCAGTGGCCCCCAAAAGCACAGGCAATTATGACTAGAGTACCAGCAACATCCAAAATAAAGGCCAAGGAGGATAAAACTTCCAAATCCTCAAATATAACCAGAGGCAGCTCACATAAGAGAAATCAAAAACTAATGCTAGAGTACAAACTACTGAAAACCAAAAGAAAGTCATCTAATGTCCAAGCAGTAGAAAAGTTTGAATCAAATCAATGTTATACCTAAATAAAAAATGTATTTGCTACAACAAATGTTCCAGCAGAGGACTAACACAGCACCACAAAAAGCCACAGCACCATAGCATCACAAAAAGAAAATAATTCTCCAGAAGCTAAATATAAAGTTATAGAAGATTTGGATCAACTGATGAAGAATTCAAAATAGCTGCCATGAAGAAACTCAGTGAGCTACAAGAAAACTCATAAAGGAAGTTCAATGAGCTAAGGAATAAAATCAACAAAAGTAATACATTACCAAAAAGATTGAAACTAAAAAACAAACAAATAAATCCTGGAGCTGAGAACTTCAATAAATGAGATTAAAAGGTGGCATTACAAAACACTGGAAGTAAAGCAGATCATTTGAAAGAATTAGCAAGCTCAAAGACAAAACTCAATATATGATGGGGCTGGCCATGTGGCATAGTGGTTAAGTTTGCATGCTCTGCTTCAGCAGTCCAGGGTTTGCAGGTTTGGATCCTGGGTGTAGACTTATGCAGCACTTCTCAAGCCATGCTGTGGCAGGCACCCCACATATAAAGTACAGGAAGATGGGCATGGATGTTAGCCCAGGACTGGTCTTCTTCAGTGAAAAGAGGAGGATTGGCAATGGATGTTAGCTCAGGGTTAATCTTCATTGCCAAAAAAATGTATATATCGAGAGATGATACAAGTACAAGAAGAAAGAACTAAGGAAAAAAGTGTAGAAAATCTACAAAATTATCTGACAATTAGAATGGGCAGATGAGGGTAGTGGTATCCAAGAAGGAGAAAAGAGAAGGGAGTGGAGAGATAATTTAAAGAAATAATGGCTGAGAACTTCCAAAACCTGGGGATGGAAAATGATATACATATCCATGAAAATAATGGAACACCCAATTATGTCAACGCAAAAGGACATTTTCCAAGACACATGACAGTAAATGGTCAAAAATCAAAGAAGAAGAAAGAATATTAATGGGTCACCCAGTTTAGTTCATGTTTTGGCAGCCTGGGATTTACGAGTTCGGATCCTGGGCACCTGCCAACGCACAGCTTGTCAGCCATGCTATGGTGGCGCCCATATAAAAAAGTAGAGGAAGATGGGCATGGATGTTAGCCCAGGGCCAGTCTTCCTCAGCAAAAAGAGGAGGATTGGCAACTGATGTTAGCCCAGGGCTGGTCTTCCTCACAAAACAAAACAAAACAAAATTAAAAACAGCCAGGAAGAAAAGACAATATTCCACAAGGGAATTGCCCATTAAGTTATCAGTAGATTTCTCAGCAAAAATTCTACAGATCAGAAGAGAGTGGAAAAGCATATTCAAAATATTGAAAGGTAAAATTGTTAGGCAAGAATATTCTATTCAGCAGGCTAGCCTTTTCAATATGAGGGGTAAATAAAGGCTTTCCCAGACAAACAAAAGCTGAGGGAGTTTATCACCAGTAGACACTCTTTACAAGAAATCTTGAAAGGATCTCGCCTACTGGAAATAAAAAGGCAGAGCTATACAGAGCTTCAAGCAAGGAAATAGATAAATGGAATCAGAAAATTGCAAACTCCTATCAGAATGATACACAGTAACAGGAGTGCAGGTGGCACATGGGGCAGCAGAATCCAAGCCCACAGAGAGCCAATGAAAAAACACAAGACTCAGGCAACCCTTGAAGAAACAAGTGGTCACAGCCTCATGACTTCAGTGGCTTCACCACCTGAGACTGTGGTGACATTCTAAGCAGGAAACACTAGTAACCCAGAGACACAAGTTGTACAAGGAGGGCACTGACAATGCCTCTGGCAGAGTCAATGCACTGTGGAAAGTGCAGGCTCTCAAATATGATCAGAAGCACTTCAAAACAATAGTAACAAAACTGTGCCTAAATAAGAAAATGTGGTTATGATCACAATTAAGCTGGCAAAGAATACATTTTAAAAGAGCAGGAAGAATTACAGTAAAAAGACAGAACAGAAGGAAAATGACAACTCTCAGGAAAAGAATCTGAAGTTACAAAGATTACAACCTTACAGAGAATTCAAAACAGCTGTCATAAAGAAATTCATTGAGTCACAGGAAAACTCAGAAAGACAATTCTATGAGCCCAAGAATAAACTTAATAAACAGAAGAAATACTTAACCAATGAGATTGAAGCTCTAAAAATAAACCAAACAGGAATTCTGGAGATAAAGAGTACAATTAATAAGATAAAAAATAATGTAGAAAGCAATAAAAACAGACCATATGGAGGAGAGAAATAGAGAGCTGGAATATAGAAACCTAGAAATGATTCAGGTGGAGGAGAGAACTAAGTTTTTTTTTAATGAAGAAATTCTTTGAGAAATACCTGACTTAATTAGGAAAACTAGCATGATGATTACAGGTATCTCAGAGGGAGAAAGCGGGGAGAAATAAGCAGAGAACTTGTTTAAAAAAATAATAGCTGAGAATTTCCCAAACCTGGAGAAGGAACTAGACATGCAAGTATATAAAGGTAATAGAACTCCTAATTATATCAAAGGAAAATGACCTTCAGAAAGGCATATAATATTAAAACTGTCAAAAATCAGTGACAAAGAAAAAATATTAAGGGCAGCAAACAGGAGAAAATAACTTACAAAGGAGTGCCCATCATGCTTTCAGCAGTTTTCTCAGCAGAAACCCTACAGACTAGGGGACAATAGAATGACATATTCAAAATACTAAAAAACAAAAACTATCAGTAAAGAATAATCTAGCAAATTACCCTTCAGATATGATGGAGAAATAAGAGCTGTCTTAGACGTACAAAAACTGAGGGGTTTCATTGCCACTTGACCTACCTTCAAAACATAAAGGATAAAGGGAAAGAAATCACAAAAATAATGACAAACAATTCAATTTGGTCACAAACTCACAATACAAACAAAGAATAATTTGTAACAACAAAATCAGAGATGTGAAAGAGAAAAGGGATGGAACCTGTATAGATTGATGGAGACGAGAGGCTATCAGAAAATGGACTATCTCATCTGTAAGACCTTTTATACAAATCTCATGGTAACCACAAAATAAAAAATCAGAAGAGTCACAAATCATAAAAAAAAAAAAAGAGAAAACATCACAGATAATCACAAAACTGAAATGATAGAAAAAAATACAAGGAAAATAAAACAATGGAAGTATAGAACAACTGGAAAACAAAACATAAAATAGCAATATTAAGCTTTCATATGTCAATTATGACTGTAAATGTAAATGGATGGAATTCACCAATCAAAAGACATAGAGTGGCTAATGGATTCAAAACAAGGCTCCAAAATATACTGCTTCCAGTAAACGTATCTCAACTCTAAAGAGAAACATAGATCAGAGGGAAGGGATGGAAGATGATATACCAAGAAAATGGCAAGCGAAAATAGTGGATGTGGCCATATTTATATTTGAAAAAGCAGACTTCAAGATAAAAAGAATAACAAGACAACATAGGCATTATGTAATGATAAAAAGGACATTTCACCAAGAAGACATAACATTAATATATGTGTACCAAACACAGGAGCACCAAAGTATATCAAGCAACTATTATCAAACCTAAAGAAAGAAATCAACAGGAACACAATAATGGTAGTGGCCCTTAACACCCCCACTTATAATGGCTATATAATGTAGGCAGAAAGTCAATAGGGGAACAGTAGCCTTAAATGAAGCACTAGACCAAACAGACTTAATACATATATTTAGAACATTTCACCCCAAAATAGCAGAATACACATTCTTCTCAAGTGCACATTGATCATTCTCAAAGATAGACGGTGTGTTAGGAAACACAGCAAGCCTCAATAAATTTAAGATTGAAATTATATCAAGTTAGATATAATTTCTTTTCTGACAATCATCCTAGACAACTAGAAATATACAAGAGAAAAGCTGAGAAAGTCACAAATATGAGGAAACTAAACAACATGATAGTGAACAACTATTGGGTCAGTTGAGAAATCACAGGAGAAATAAAAAAATACCTAGAGACAAATGAAAATGAAAACACAGCATAGCAACTCATGAGATTCAGCAAAAGCAGTTGTAAGAGGGAAATTTATAGCAAAATAGACTTACCTCAACAAACAAGAAAAATCTCAAATAAACAAGCCTAAATTATACCTAAAAGAACTAGAAAAAGAAGAACAAACAAATCCCAAAGTCAGAAGGAAGGAAATAATAAAAATCAGAGCAGAAATAAATGAGATATATACTAAAAGACACAGAAAAGTTCAATAAAAATAAGAGTTGGTTCTTTGACAAGTTAAACAAAGTTGATAAACCCTTTTCAAGACACACTAAGAAAAAAAAGAGAGAGGGCTCAAATAAATAAAATAAGGACTGAAAAATGAGAAATTACAATGGATGACACTGAAATGCAAAGAATTATGAGAACACTATGAAAAGCTATATGCCAGCAAATTGGATTATCTGGAAGAAAAATTCGTAGAATCAAACAATGTGCAAAACTGATCAAGGATAAATAGAGAATCTGAATAGACCAATCACAAGCAAGGAGATTGATCACTAATCAAGAACCTCCCAAAAAACAAAAGTTCAGGGCTAGATGTTTTCTCTGCTGAATTCTACCGAACATTCAAAGAAGATTTAATTCCTAATTTTCTCACCCATTCTGAAAAACTGAAGTGGATGGCAAACATCTGAACTCATTTTACAATGCCAACATTACCCTGACCCAAAACCAAACAAGGACAACCCACAAAGATGGAATTTACAGGCTAATACTGAAGAACATAGAAGCAAATATCCTCAATTAAATATTACCAAGTTGAATACAGCAAAACATTAAAGGATCACATACTGTGATCAAGTGGGACTTATTCCAGGGATGCAAGAAGATTTCAAGATCCACAAATGAGTTAATGTGATACACATTAACAAAATAAAGAATAAAAATCACATGATCATCTCAATGGTTGCTGAGAAAATATGTGACAAGATCCAACATCCATTTATGATAAAAACTCTCAATAAAATGATTATACAAGAAAGTTCCTCAATATAATAAAGGCCATATATGACAAACTCACAGCCAGCATCACAATGGTGAAAAACTGAAAGCTATTCCTGTAAGAATAGAAAGACAAGAATTCTCACTCTCAGCACTTTATTCAGCATAGTACTGGAAATGTTAGCCAGAGCAACTAGGCAAGAAAAAGAAAAAAAGGGATCCAAATTAGAAGGGAAGAATTCAAACTCTCACTATTTTTGGATGAAATTATTCTATATATAGAAAATCCTAATGAATTCACCAAAAAACTGTTATAAATAATCAACAAATACAGTAAAGTTGCAAGGTGCGAAATCAACTTACAGAAATCAGTATCATTTCTGTAGGCTAACAATGAACTAATAGAAAGAGAAGTCAAGAATACAATCCCATTTACAATTACAACAATAAGAATAAATAGCTAGGAATATATTTATCCCAGGAGGAGAAAGACCCATAAACTGAAAAGCTCTAAGAAATTATTGAAAGATATTGAAGAAGTCATAGAGAAAAGGAAAGATATGCCATGCTAAAGTTAACATGTACATATTACCTAAAGCAATCTACAGATTCAGTGCAATCATAACCAGAATCACAAACACATTCTTCACGGAAATAGAACAAAGAATCCTAAAATTCATATGGAACAACAAAAGACCCTGAATAGCCAAAGCAATTCTGAGAAAAAAAGAACAAAGTTGGAGGCATCAAAATCCCTGACTTCAAAATATACTACAAAGCTATAGTAATCAGAACAGCATGGCTCTGGCACAAAAACAGACATGCAGAGATCAATGGAATAAAACTGAAAGCCTGGAAATAAAACCACACATATATGGACAGCTAATCTTTGACAAAGTGGTTTAAAACATACGATGGAGAAAAGAAAGTCTCTTCAATAAATGGTGTTGAGAAAACTGGACAGCCTTGTGCAAAAGAACAGAAGTATAGCATTATCTTGCACCAAACAGAAAAATTAGCTCAAAATGGATTAAAGAGTTGAATGTAAGCCTTGACACCATAAAACTCCTAAAAGAAAACATGGGCAGTAAGCTCTTTGACATTGATCATTTTGAATATCATGTCTACTCTGGTAAGGGCAACAAAAGGAAAAATGAATAAGGGGGACTACACCAGATTGCAAAGCTTTTTCAAGAAAAAGGAAACCATCAACAAAATGAAAAGACAACTCACCAACTAGAAGAAAATATTTGCAAATCACATCTCTGACAAGGGTTACTTTCCAAATTATATAAAGAACTCATAAAACTTAACAACTACAAAAAATGGACAAGCTGATCAAAAAATGGGCAGAGGATATGAACAGACATTTTTCCAATGAAAGTATACAGATGGCTAGCAGGCATATGAGAAGATGTTTGACATCACTAATTCTTAGGGAAATGCTAATCAAAAGTACAGTGAGATATCACCTCATGCCCACCAAAATGGCTATTATAAAAAATAAGTGTTAGGATGAGGAGAAAAGGGAACACTCATACACTGCTGTTGGGAATGTAAATCAGTGCAGCCACTATAGAAACAGTACAGAGATTTCTCAAAAACTTATATATAGAAATACCATGCTATCCAGCTATTCCACTAATGGGCATTTATCAAAAGAATATGAATAATTCAAAAAGATATATGCACCAAATATTCATTGCAGCATAGCATCATTCACCACAGCCAAGACATGGAAGCAACCCAAGCGTCCATCAGTGGATGAATGGACAAAGAAAATGTGGTATGTATATAGAATGGAATACTACTCAACCATAATAAAAAACAAAATTGTGCCATTTGTGATGATGGATGAACCTTGGGAGTATTATGCTACATGAAATAAGGCAGAGAGAGAAGGAAAAATACCATATGATACCATATGATTTCATTCATATGTGGAAAATAAACAGACAAACAAGTATATAGATAAGTTGAACAAATTAGTGGTTACCAGAGGAGAAGTGTGTGGGGGCAGGGCAAAAAGGGTAAAGGGGCATATATATATGGTGATGTATAAAAACTAGATTATTAGTGGTGAACATGATACAGGTATATAGAAACTGGAATACAATAATGTACACTTGAAATTTATACAATGTTATAAACCAATATGACCTCATTAAATTAATTTTAAAAATCACAATGACAGATTTTACAAAGATAGATAAAACAATTCTTAAATTGATATGGAACTACAAGAGACACTGAATAGCCAAAGAATTTTGAGAAAGGAGAACAAAGCTGAAAGTGTCACATCTTCTGATTTAAAAGTATATTACAAAGCTAGTGAAATCAGAAGACTATTCACTGACATAAAATAGATGTCCCAATTAGTGGAACAAAGTAGAAAGACCAGGAAAAGAGCACCACATTTTTACAGAAAACTGATCTTCAACAAGTGGAACAAGAATACACAATAGGGAAAGAATTGTGTCTTCAGTTAGTGGGGCCAGGAAAACTGGGTATCCCTCAGCAGAAGAATAAAATCAGACCCTTACACAATGCACAAAAATCAATCAAAATGGAATGTGAAACTTTCATAAGAAATGGGAAACTTTTATAAGAAAACATAGATAAAAACATTCATGACAGTGTCATTGTCAAAGATTTCTTGGATCTGAGACCAAGAGCATACACAATAAAAATAAAACAAGGCAAATGGGACTACATTGAACAAAACCTTCTGCAGACCAAAAACAATCAAGAAAGGAAGAATTCAACTGATGGAATGGGAGGAAAGATTTGCAAACCATATATCTGATAAGGGATTAATTCCAAAATATGTAAGGAACTCCTACAAATCAACAACAATAACAAAAATGTGATTCAAAAATGTGCAAATATCGAAAGGCTATTTCTCCAAAGAAGACTTATAAGGCCAACAGGTACTTGAAAAGTGCAAAAAGTCACTAATTGTCAGAAAAATGCAAATTCATATCACAATGAAATGCCACCTAACATCTGTTACAATGGCTATATTAAAAATAATAAAGCTAGGAAGAAACATTAGTGAGAATGTGGAGAAAAGGGAAACCTGTGCAATGCTGGTAAGAATATAAATTAGCACAGTTATCCTAGAAATCATTATGAAGCATCCTTAAAAATAGATCAGGGGAAAGTTTGGAAGATTGAGGCATAGGAGGATCCTGAACTCACCTCCTTCTGTGGACACATCTTCAACTACCTGTGTAATAGTTTCCTCTGAAAGACATCTGAAAACTTGATAAAAAAAATAATCTCCACAACAAGGCACAACACAGAGGGTGGGAGGAAGAAACAGAAATACAATCCTGCTGTGGACAAATTCACACCCTAGCCAAGTCATTTCATAGTTGGGAGAAATCTCAAAGGTACAGAGATTTTCCCAGAGGAGGAGAAGATACAATAAAATGCCCATAGCATCTGCACATGGCAGGGCCTTACAACCAGCTGCTCTGGCAGCCAGTCCAGCCTACCCACATGCCTGCAGCAATAGCAATCCTGCTACAACAGAAGGTCACATGCAGTCCACACAGGGGACAACCCTGCAGCAATAGGCACAGCAGTAGGCAGCTAGGCCCCATAAGATATCTCCTACACAAGGCCACAGCTCCAAGATAGGAAGTTGCAGCTGATCTACCTAATACACAGAAATAAGCACAGAGAAGGGGGCAAAATGAGAAGACAAAGGAATATGTTCCAAATAAAAGTAAAGGACAAATCCTCAGAAAAAGAGCTAAACAAAACAGAGATAAATAATCTACCTGATAAAGAGTACAAATTAATGGTCATAAGGATGCTCACTGAACTCAGGAGAAGAATATATGAACATAAGAACTTCAACAAAGAATTGGAGAATATAAAAATGAACAAATCAGAGCTGAAGGTTATAATAATGAAAATGAAAACATCACCAAAGCAAATCAACAGCAGAGTGCATGACACATAGGAACATATTAGTGATCTGGATGAAAGAGTAGAGGAAATCACCCAAGACGAAGAGGATAAACCCAAAGAGGCACATACAATTAAAATGTCAGGAATTAGGATGGAGAATCTTAAAAGTTGCAAGAGAAAAGCAACAAATTATATACAAAAGAAATCACATAAGGCTATCAGCTAACTTTTCTGCTAAACTTTACAGAGGTGAAGGGAGTGAGGCAATATGTTCAAAGTACTGAAAGAAAAAAATCCACAACCAAGAATATGTTACCCAGCAAGGTTATCTTTTAGCATGGAAGGAAAGATAAAGAGTTTTCCAGACAAGCAAAAACTAAAGAGTTCATTACCACAAAATCAGCCTTTCAAGAAATGTCAAAGGACTTTAAGTACAAAAAAGATGCCACAGATAGAAGTATGATAATGAGCAAAGAAAAAATATCACTATCACTAATAAAGGCAAATATATAGGAAGGTAGTGGACCAAACAGCTATAAAGCTAGTAGCAATGTCAAAGTAAAAAAGTACTAAAATCATATATCTACTATATCTTATATCTACAGTAAGAGGATAAAGGATACACAAAATTAAAAGGTAAAATATAATGTCAAAAACATAAAACATGGGAGGAAGAAAAGTGTAGGGCTTTTACTATGTTTGAATTTGAGACCACTAACAATATGGATTGCTATATTCATGCAATGTATATGTATAAATACATATCTATTGATAGTTACTTTAAGTGTAAGTAGACTAAGTGCTCTAATAAAAAAGCAGGGTGCCTAAATGGATAAGTAAACAAGACCCAGATATATCTTCACATAAGAGACATACTTCGGACCTAGAGACACTCACAAACTAGAAGTAAAGCGGTGGAAAAATATATTCCATGCAAATGAAAAGAAAAGAAAAACCTGGGATAGCAATACTTACATCAGACAAAATTGACTTTAAAACAAACACTGTAGCAAGGGACAAAGAAGGGCAATATATAACGATAAAGTAAAAATCCAACAAGAGGATATAACATTTGTAAATATCTATGTGCCCAACATAGAAGCACCTAAATACATAAAGCAAATATTAACAGACAAAAAAAGATAAATTGACAGTACACAATAATAGTAGGAGACTATGACATTCCACATATATCATCTAGGAAGAAGATCAATAAGGAAACACTGTTTTAAATAACACATTATTCAAGATGTACTTAATAGATATATATAGAACATACCATTAAAAAGTTCAGAACATATTCTTTTCAAATTCACATGAATCATTCTTCAGGATAGAGCACATAGTAGTCCAACAAGCAAGTTTCAATAAATTTGAGAAGACTGAAATAACATCAAGAATTTTTTCCAGCCACAATGGTCTGAAACTGGAAATCAACTAAAAGAAGAGTGGAAAAGTCACAAATATGTGGAGATATACAGTATACTGCTGAACAACTACTGGGTCAAAGAAGAAATCAAAAAATACCTGGAGAAAAATGATGATGAAAATATGATGTACTAAAATCTATGTGATACAGTAAAGGTGGTAATATGAGAGAAGTTTATAGTAATACAGACCTAACTCAAGAAACAAGAAAAACCTCAAATAAGCAATCTAACATTATACCTAAAGAAACTAGAAAAAGAAGAACAAACAGAGCTCCAAATCAGTAGAAGGAAGAAAATATAAAAATTGAAAAGGAAATAAATGAAATAGAGACTGAAAAGACAATTTAAAAGATCAATAAAACTAAGAGCCAGTTCTTTGAAAAGTTAAACAAAATGACAAGCATTTTGGTACACTCACTAAAAATAAAAGACAGAAGACTTAAATAAACAAGATCAGGAAAGAAAGGGACAAAATAAATTTTAAAAAATACCACAGAAATACAAAGAATTATGAAAGAATATTATTAAAAACTATAGCCAACAATTTAGGTAATCGAGGGGGAAAATGGATAAATTCTAAATTACACAACCTTCCAAGACTAAAGAGAAAATAGAGAATCCTAATTGACCAATCACTAGCAAAGAGATTGAGCACTAATCAAAAACCTCCCAAAAAATAAAAGTTCAGGACCAAAAGTCTTCCCTGAAAAATTCTAACATATATTGAAAGAAAAATTAATACCTATCTTTTTCATACTTTTCCAGAAAATTGAAGAGGAATGGGTGTTTCCTAATTCATGTTATGAGGCCAACATTGCCATGATATTAAACCCACACAACACAATAAGAAAATTACAGACCAATATCTCTGATGTACATAGGTGCAAAAATCCTCAAAAAATATTAGCAAATTGAACACAACCATACACTAAAAAAATGCACTGTGATCAAGTGGGATTTATTCCAGGGATGCAAGGATAACTTAACATGGACAATGTGATACACCACATTAACAAAATTAAGAATAAATATTGTATGATCATCTCAGTAGATGCAAAGGATCATTCAAGAAGATTCAGCACTTGATTCACCACCCTTATTCATCATAGTATTGGAAGTCCTAGGCAGAGCATTTGGGGAAGAAAAAGAAATAAAATGTATCCAAATTGGAAAAGAAGAAGCAAAACTGTCACCATTTACAGAAGACATGATTTTATATACAGAAAACCCTAAAGAATCTTCCAAAATGTATTAAAAATTATAAATAAAACAGTAAAGTTGCAGGGTACAAAATCAACACACAAAAATCATTTCATTTCTCTACATTAACAACAAACTAGTAGAAAGAAAAATCAAGAACACAACCTCATTTACAACTGCAACAAAAAGAATAAAATACTTAGGAATAAATTTAACCAAGAAGGTAAAAGACCTGTACACTGAAAACTATAAAACGTAGTTGAAAGAAATTGAAGGCACAAAGTAATGGAAAGACTGTGTGTCATGGATTGGAAGCATAGACATACTTTAAATGTCCACACTTTCTAAAGCAATCTACAAATTCAATCCATTCCCTATTAAAGTCCCAACATTTTCCACAGAAATACAACAAAGATTCCTAAAATTTGTGTAGAATAACAAAAGACCTTGAATAGCTGAAGCAATCCTGAGAGAAATAAAAAGCTGGAGGTAACTCATTCTCTGATTTCACATTATAATACAAATCTATAGTAACCAAAACAGCACCATACTGACAGAAAGAGAGATATTCAGATTAACGGAACAAATGAGAACCCAGAAATAAAACCATACATCTTTGGAAAGTTAATTTTTGACAATGGAGCCAAGAACATACACAGAGAAAGGAAAGTCTCTTCAATAAATGGTGTTGGGAAAACTGGACAGCCACATGTAAAAATATAAAACTAGACAACTATCTTACACCCTACACAAAAATTAACTCAAAACAGATGAAAGACCTGATAGTAAGGCCTGACACCCCAAAACTCCTAGGATAAACATAGGTAGGACATTCCTTGACACAGTCTTGGCAGTATGTTCTTGAATATTTCCTCTCCTTAGGGAAGGGAAACAAAAGGAAAAATAAACAAATGGGAGTACAGCAGACCAAAAATCTTCTACAAGAAAAGGAAACCACCAACAAAATGAAAAGACAACTCACCAAATGGGAGAAAATATTTGCAAATCATATCTCTGGCAAGAAGTTTATTTCCAAAAAATATAAAGAACTCACACAATTCAACAACAAAGAAATGAATAACCCAATCAAAAAATGGGCAGAAGTAATGAATGACATTTTTCCAAAGAAGATATACAGATGCCCAATAAGCACATGAAAAGATATTCAACATCACTAATTCTTAGGGAAATACAAATCAAAACTATAATATCACCTCATGCTTAAAGAATGGCTATAATTCCAAGACAAGAAATAACTAGTGTACGAGAAAGTATGGATAAAAGGGAATAATCATGCACTGCTGGTGAAATGTAAACTGGTGTAGCCACTATGGAAAACAATACAGAGATTTCTCAAAAAGTTAAAAATAGAACTGCCATGTTATCCAGCTATTCCACTTCTGGGTATTTATCAAAGAATATGAAAATACTAATTCAAGAATATATGTGTACTTCTATGTTCATTACAGCATTTTTCACAATAGCCAAGATTTGGAAACACTCTAAGTGCGTTTCAACAGATCAATGGATAAACAAGATGTAGTATATATGCACAACGGAATACTACTCAGCTTAAAAAAAAAGACGGAATCTTGACATTTGTAACAACACGGATGGATCTTGAGGATATTATGCTAAGCAAAATAAACAAGGCAAGAAAAGGAAACTATTGTATGATTTCACTCATATGTGGAAGATAAAACAATTACGACAAGCAAATTCTTACACACAGAGCAGAGGGGAAGAGGAGAGGAGGAAGGGTGAAAGTGGTAAAGGGTACATATTTATGGTAACAGGTGGCTACTAGATTTTTGGGTGAGAATGATTTGTCTATGCAGAAGTCAAAATATAATGATGTTCATCTGAAATTTATGAAATCTTATAAACAAATGTTATCTCAACAGAAATTAAGTAAAAAATTGAAAATAAAAATTTATTATATAATTCTGAAATTTCATTACTAAGTTTATGTCCAAATAATTTAAATCATGACATCACAGATGTATCTGCTTTCCCATCTTTGCTGCAGCATTTTTCACAGTATCAAAGCCATAGAAACAACCTAAATATCTATCAACACATAAATGGATAAAGAAAATATAGCAGGTACATAAAATGAAATATTCAGTATTAAATGGGAATGATATCCCACCACTTGCTAAAACACAGATGGGTTTAGAAGACATTTTCCTAAGTGAAATAAGCCAGACACAGAAAAACAAATGCTACATGATCCAACTTGTATGATGTATCTAAAATGAAAAAGGCAAAAGCAGAGAGTAGAATGGTGGTTTCTAGGGACTGGGGGAAAGGAAAATCAAAGAGGTAATTGTCAAAGGGTACATAGATTTAGTCCTGCAAAATGAGAAAGTCCTAGAGAGCTACTGTACATTATAGTGCATATAGTTAACCATACTCCTTTGCATAAAATTTAATGTTCATATTACAGAAAAAAAGAGAAAACTTTTGTAGGTGATGCTTAACTTTATGATGTTATTTATGTTGAAAGTTTCATGGGGGTGTACTTACCTTTAAACTCAGCAAGATGTATATATTAAATATGTACATAATTTTGTGTGTCAATTGTGCCTCAGTTTAAAAAAAGAAACAGAAATAGGTCGTTCACATAATTCAAAAAGAAAAAGAGTTTTAAAATCAGAAAAAACATAAAGTGAAAGTAATATTATAGAAAAATTAATTAATCTTAGAAAAGCAGTAAAAAAGATTTGAACATAAAATGCATAAGAGATAAGTAAAACAGATACCCAAATGGCAGAAAAAAATTCCTTCTCATCAGTAATTATTTTATATGGAATGGTATAAAATTCCCAATTAAAATGTAGAAATTGATAGAATGGATAAAAATCATGTGACATACCTATATCCTCTCTATAAGAGGCTGATTTTAGATTCAAAGATACAACAAAGTTAAAGGTTAGAAATAAATATTGCATTCTAACAGTAATCCAAAGAGAGTTGGTGTGGCTACCCTAATGTCACACAAAATAGTCTTTAAGTGAAAGTTGTTACAGGAGACAAAGAAGGACATGCTATATTCAGAAAAGGATAAAAAGGTCAATCTGTCAAGAAGATAGAAACTTTACAAACATGTACACACCTAACATAGCATCAAAATATATGAGGAAAAAAATACCTGAAGCGTAATGGGAAACAATCTCTATAATAAATAGAACTAGACAGAAGATCAATAAGTAAATAGAGAAACTGAACCATACTATAAGCCAAATAGACCTAACATATAATGTATTTAGATATATATGTAACTAAAAACATGCAAATACATAACTCATGAGTACAAATGGAATATTCTCTAGCATAGGCTATATAAGCCAATGAGCAAAGCTTGATAAAATTTAAAATATTGAGGAGAATGACTTCAGAAGGTTGGCAAAATATGAGTTTTGTCCCTCATCTCCTCACAAAAGCATTGATTTTGACAATTATTTATGGATCTTTATGGAAGCCTGGGAGTCTAGTACAAAGATCACCACATCCCTACTAGAGCAAAAAGTCTAAGAATAGATGCATTGAAGAGGGTAAGAAAAATAGTTTCACTTTATTTATCACCCCTCCTTCCAGAACACTGCCCTGATCAGCAGGACTGATTAGTCCGGGGGAAGCTAGTAAGAGGAATAAAGGGTGGGGACTCACAGCAACTAGGACACAGAACTCAATAGAGGGCTGCAGTTTCTACTAACATCTTGAGGACTCCACCAAAAGACCTACTCATAATCCTTACAAATGCATCACATTTGGATGCCGACACATAGGACATGCATGCTTCCAAACTGCTGCACATCCCACTTTCTTGTAGGTAGTACCTTGCACATGACCCCAAAGACACTGTAAATGATCCTCTGCAGATTGTGCCTGAGGCTCACTAGGTCAACTCAGCTGGATTAAGAGAAGACACAAAACAAATATTTCAAAGCAGTGTCTTAGGGAAAATAAATGAGAGGGTTTCAGCTCCCAGAATGGTTTTGTCAGATCCAGATAAGGCATACAATCCTAAGATTAAACTCTCAGGAGAAAAGAACAAGTATCGGCATGGGTTCATCATTAGAAAATGTGTGCAAGACTTCCCAAATCTCCAGCAATCCTGACTAGTGAAGGTCTTTCTCTCCTGAGGCAAGTCAGTACAGACTGGAGGATGTTAGTGTTTCTCCAAATGTAAAGACAGCAACATAAGACTTTAAAAGTGAAAAATCAGGAAAACATACACATTGGAAGAATACAATAATTTCCTAGTAACCAACCCTAAATAAATGGAGACCTGTAAACTGTGAGATTTTAAATTATTTTAAGGATGTTCAGTGAGCTACAAGAAAACACAGAGAGACCACTCAATGAAATCAGGAAAACAATACATAAACAAATGAGAATTTGAAGTTCAACAAAGAGATAACTGGGGCCGCCCGGTGGCGCAGCGGTTTAGTCCGTGCTTGGCAGCCCGGGGTTCGCAGGTTCGGATCCCGGGCGCCCGCAGACGCACTGCCTGTCAGCCATGCCGTGGTGGCGTCCCATATAAAGTGGAGGAAGATGGGCACGGATGTTAGCCCAGGGCCAGTCTTCCTCAGCAAAAAGGGGAGGATTGGCAACGGATGTTAGCTCAGGGCTGGTCTTCCTCACAAAAAAAAAAAAAAAACAAAGAGATAACAATCATGAAAAGACTGAAACAAAAATATCAGAGATGAACAACACAATGACCAAACTGAGAAATGCAATAGAAAGCTTCACTGACAAAATCTGTCAAGCAGAAGAGAGAATCTGTAAACTCAAAGGCTTATCATCTGAAATTTTTCAATCATGTAAGAAAAAGAATAAAACAGTAAAAAAAGAAAAAGTCTGTGGGATTTGTGGAATCCTATATTGCATATGCACTATAAGAGTTCCAGAAGGAGAATAGAGAAGAAAATGGATAGAAAACTTGTTTAAAGAAATAAGGCCTGAAAATATTCCAAATATTGAGAAAGATATGGATATACTAGATGATGAAGCTCAAAAGTGATAAACATATCCAAAAGAAAACTACACCAAGACACAGTATAATCAATTTTTCAAAGACAAAGAGAATGTTGGAGCAGCAAGAGAAGAGTGACTTGTTACATTCCAGGGAATCCTCATTAGGGTATCAGGAGATTTCTCAACAGAAACCTTGCATATAGAAAGGAAAAAACTTCAACCAAGAGTAATATACCTGGAAAAGATGTACTTTAGAATGGAGAGATAAAGACTTTTCCAGACAAAAGCTGAAGGAGCTCATCAGCACTACACCTACTTTACAAGAAATGCTAAAGGGAATACTCAAGTTGAAAAGAAAATGATGATAATTAACATGAAACATAAGAAACTATAAAACTCATTAATAAAGGTGAATATGTAGTCAAATTTGGAATGTTTTTAATAGTATAATGGTGGTGCATAAATCACTTTTAACTCTAGTATTAAAGTTTAAAGTAAAAAATTATTAAAGATAAATATAGCCACAATAATTTCTTACAGATTTACAATATAAAAGATAATTTTATCAGGGCCGCCGGTTGGCACAGCGGTTTAGTCCGTGCTTGGCAGCCCGGGGTTTGCGAGTTGGGATCCTGGGTGCCTGCCGACGCACTGCTTGTCAGCCATGCTGTGGTGGCATCCCGTATAAAGTGGAGGAAGATGGCCACGGATGTTAGCCCAGGACCAGTCTTCCTCAGCAAAAAGGGGAGGATTGGCAATGGATTTTAGCTCAGGGCTGGTCTTCCCCACAAAAAAAAAAAAAAGATAATTGTATCAATAGCAAAAATGTGTATGGGTGAAACCAAAGTGTAGAGTTTATGTATGCAATTAGCTTAAAATATACTGTTTTAAGATGTTTCATGTAAGCCTCACAGTAGCCACAGTGCAAAAACCACTAGTAGATACATAAAAGGAAAACGAAGAAATTGAAGCATATTCCTACAAAAAAAAAATCATCAAATCGCAAAGGAAGATAGCTAAAAGGAACAAAGGGATTACAAAACAATCAAAAAACAATAAACAAAATGGTAAAAGTAAGTACTTGCTGATCAGTAATTACTTTAAATGTAAATTGTTTAAATTCTCCAATCAAAACACATAGGGTGACTGAATGGATAAAAATCATCCCAAGTATGTACTGCTTAGAGGAGACTTACTTTAACACTAAGGTCACAGGTAGACTGAAAGTGAAGGCATGGAAGAACGCCATGCAAATGTTAACTCAAAGAGAGCTGTGGTGACTTTATCTATATATGACAAATAGGCTTTAAGTAAAAAATTGCCATCAGAGATAAAGTAGATCATTGTAAAATGAAACAAAGGCCAATTCACCAAGAGGATATAATAACTGTAAATATATATATATCCCTTGAGTATTGGAACACCTAAATATGTAAAGTAAATAATAACAGAACCAAAAGGAGAAATAGACACCAACTCAATAATAGTACAAGACTTCAATTCCTCATTTTTGAAAATGTATAGATTATACAGACAAAACAAGAAAACAGTAGTCTTGAATAACACTATAGACCAAATAAAACTAACAGACATATACAGAATATTCCAGCCAATAGCAGCAGAATATACATTCTTTTCAAGCACAGGCAAATACTCTCCAAGGTATATGGTCAGCCAGAAAATCTTTACAAACTCCAGGAAGACATGTCATACAAAGTATCTTTTCCAAATACAATTGTGTGGAACTAGAGACCAATAACTGGAGGAAAATTGGAATATTCACAGATAGGTAGAAATTAAACAAAATATGCCAAACAATCAGGGGGTCAAAGAAGAAATCAAAAGAGAAATAAAAATATACCTTGAGACAAACAAAAATAAAAACAAAACAAAGTTTGAATAAAGAAAAATAGGTTTTAAGAGGGAATTGTACAGCAATTATGCCTACATTCAGAAAAAAGAAAAGTCTCAAATTTAAAAAAACTACCTTTAAACTCAAGAACTAGAAAAAGAGAATATAAGTTCAAAGTTAGCAAAACAAAGAAAATAATACATATTAAGAAGATATACATGCAAATTAGAGACTAGAAAGAAAGTATAAAGGTCAGCAAAACTGAGGTTTTTTTTTGAAAGGATAATCAAAATTGGCAAACAATTAACTAGATAACCCAAGAAATAAAGATGACTCAAAATGATAAATGAAAGAGGAGACATTACAACTGATTCCACAGAAATACAAAGAATCTTAAGAGACTATTAACAAAATTATTCATGAACAAAGTAGATTATATAGGAGAAATGGATAAATTCCAGGGAAAATGTAATTGTACCAAAACTGAATCATGAAGAAATAGAAAATCTGAACAGATCATTATTGAGTAAGGAGATGGAGGCAGTAAAAAAAAAATACCTTCCAAGAAAGAAATGCCAATAACCAGATGACTTCAAAGGTAAAGCAAACATTTTAAAAAGAATTAATACCAATTCTTCTCAAATTTTCTGAAACAATTGAAAAGGAGTGTACACTGTAAACATATTTTACAAGGCCAGCATTGCCTTGAAACAAAGTCAGACAAGGATACTACAAAAAATAAAACTAAAGGCTATATTCCTGATGTGTGTATTTCAAAAATCTTGAACAAAATACCAGCAAATTAAATTCATCAACACATGAGTGATTATACATGATCTACTGTAATTTATCCCTGGGTTTCAAGAATGGTGTATTCATAAATCAATACATGTGATACCCTATTTAATATAATAAAAGATAAAAACCATATGATCATCTCAATAGATGTGGAAAATTATTTAACAAAATTCAACATGTTTTCATGATAAAATCTCTTAGCAAACTAGGAGAGAAAAATGTATGTCAACACAATAAATGTCATATATGAAAAGCCCATAGCTAACATCCCACTCAATGGTGAAAAGCTGAAAGCTTTTCCTCTAAAAATCAGGAACAGGAAAAGTGTGCCTACTCTCACCACTCCTATTGAATGTAGTTCACAAACTCCCAGCCAGAGCAGTTGATCAAGAAAAATAAATAAAAGGCATCCAAACTGGAAATAAATAAAATGATCTCTGCTTACAGGTGATGTGATCTTATATGCAAACTGTAAGGATTTCAACAGGAAAACCTGTTAGAACTAATAAGTTTAGTGAGTTACAGAATAGGAAATTTAACATACAAAAATTAATTGCTTGAACATAAATACTGAAAGCATAAAACTCCCAGAAAACTTACATGGTAAGCACCTTTACCTTGGACTTGGCAATAATTTTTTGTACTTTCCAAAGGAAAAAAGTAACAAAAGCAGAAATAAACAAGGAGCACTATATCAAACTAAAAAACTTCTGCACAGTAAAGGAAACTATCAACAAAATTAAAAGGCAGTTTACTAAATTGGAGAAAATATTTGCAAATTGTATATCAGATAAGGGGTTAATATCTAAAATATATAGAAAGTCATACAACTCAATTGTTAAAAAAACAGAAACTTCAATTAAAAAATGGGCAGAGGATACAAATAGATATTTTCTGAAAAAGACATATAGATGACCAACAGCTACAGGAACAGGCGTTAACGTCACTAATCATCAGGAAAATGCAAACCAAAACAAAATAAGAGAGCACCTCACACCAGTTAGAATTACAATTATCAAAAATACAAAGAACAGTAAGTGTTGGTAAGAATGTGGAGAAAATGGAATACTTGTGCATTGTTAGTGGAAATGTAAATTGATCCAATCATTATGGAAAAAATAAGCACAGAAGTTCCTCAAAAAATTAAAAATAAAACTATTGGATCAACAAAGAAATTAAAGGAAAAAATCAAAAAATTCCTAAAGGCACATAAAAATGAAAACACAACACACCTAAATCTATGGGATGCAGCACAAGTGATACTAAGAGGGAATTTTTTAGCAATACAGGTCTACATCAAGAAACAAGAAAAATCTCAAACAATCTAGCATTACCACAAAAAAGAACTAGAAAAAGAACAAATGCAGCCCAATGTCAGTAGAAGAGAAAAATAATAAAAAGTATAGAACATAAAAAGACAATAGAAAAGACCAATGAAACTAACATCTGTTTCTTTAAAAAAACAAAATTGACAATCCCTTAGCTAGACCTATTAAGAAAAAATGAGGGAAGGTTCAAATAAATAAAATCAGAAGGAAAAGAGGATATGTTACAATGGGTAATGCAGAAATACAAAAGATTATAAGACACTAATATGAAAAGCTATACACCAACATTTGGAAAACCTAGAAGAAATAGATAAATCTTAGAATCATATAGCCATCCAAAAACTGAACCAAGAAGAAATAGAGACTGAATACTAGTAAAAAAGTTAAAACAGTAATCAAAAATGCCACCAAAACAAAAGCATAAGACCAGATGATTTCTCTGATAAATTCTATCAAATACTAAAATACCTATACTTCTCAAACTCTTCCAAAAAGTTGAAGAGGAGAGGACAATTTCTTATGTATTTTGAGGCCACCATTACCTTGATATCAAACCCAGACAAGGACAACTAAAAAGGAAGAAAATCACAGGCCATTGTCCCTACTGAAAACAGATGCAAAAGTTCTCAGCAAAATAGTAGGAAATCTAACACAACAATAAATTAACAGGATCATACACCACAATCAAGAGAGGTGTATTCTAGGGATGCAATAATTGTTCAACATTGGCAAATCAATTAACATGAAACACATCTTAACAGGATGAAGAAAAAATCATATGATCATCTCAATAGATGCACAGAAAACAATTGACAAGATTCAACATCTATTCATGATAAAAAAAAAGTCTCAAAATGGGAACAGAAAAAACATGCCTCAGCATAATTAATAAATGCCAAATATGACAAACCCACAGCTAACATCTACTAAGTGAAGACCTGAAACTTCTCTCTAAGAACAAGAAAAAGACAAGGATCCCCGCACTCACCACTCTTACTCAATGTAGTACTGGAATTCTTAGAGCATGTAAGCAAAAGAAAAAAAGAAAGAAAGAAAGAAAAGCTATCCAAAATAGAAAGGAAGAAGTAAAATTCTATTTCTGGATGACATAATTTTATATAGAGATAATTCTACAGATTCTACAAAAAAAGCATTAGAAATAATAAACACAGCAGTGTAGTGGGGTACAATATTAGTATACAAAATCATTTGCATTTCTATACACTAACAACAAACCAACAGAAAGAGAAATTAAATATACAGTTCCATTTACAATTGCAACAATAAAGAATAAATTGTCTAGAAATAAACTTAAGAAGGGGAAAGACTTGTACACTGAGGACTAAACAATTGTTGAGAAAAATTGAAAAAGACACAAAGAAATGGAAAGATACCTCATGTCATAGATTGGGAGAATTAACAAAATTACAATGTCCACACTACTTTAAGCAATCTTCAGATTCAATGTAATCCCTATCAAAGTCTCAATGCCATTTTTTGTGAAATAGAATAAAGAATCTTAAAATTTATATAGGATAAAAAAGATCCTGAACAGCCAACAACAACAAAAAAATCTGGGAAGAAAAGAACGGAGGTGTCACACTTTTGATTTCAAAGTATACTACAAAGCTAAAGTAATCAAAACAGCATAGTATTGGTATAAAATAAACACACAAATCAATGAAAGAGAATCGACAACAGACATAAACCCATAGATTTATGGACAGTTAATTTATGACAAAAGAGCCAAGAACATACAATGGAGAAATTCTTTTCAATTAATGGTGTTGGGAAAACTGGACAACCACATGCAAAAGAATGAAACTAGATCACTATTTTACACCCTACACAAAAATTAACTCAAAATGGATTAAAGACTTGAATGTAAGCCCTGAAATCATAAAAATCTTAGAAGAAAACAAAGGCAGTACACTCTTTGACATCGGTCTTAGCAGTATCTGTGGAATATGTCTCCTTGGGCAAGGGAAACAAAAATATTAAAAATTGGAACTACAGTAAACTAAAAAGCTTCTGCACAACAAAGAAAATTATCAACAAAACTAAAAGACAACATACTGATTGGGAGAAGATATTTGCAAATCATACATCCAATAAAGAATTAATATCAAAAATATAAAAGAACTTATACAACACAACAACAAAAACAAAAACCCAATCAAAATATGAGCAGAGAATCTGAACAGATATTTTTCCAAAGAAGATATACAGATGGTCAACAGATACATGAAAAGATGTTCAACATTAATAATTATTAGGGAAATGAAAATCAAACCCACAATGAGATATCACCTCATGCCTATCAGAATGTCTATTTTAAAAAGGCAAGAATTAACAAGTGTTGGAGCGGATGTAGAGAAAAAGGAGCACTTGTATACTGCTGATGGGACTGTAAATTGGTGCAGCCACTATGGAAAACAATATGGTGATTTCTCAAAAAATTAAAAACAGAATTACCATATGATCCAGCTATTTCAATTCTGGGTGAATACAAAAGAATACAAAACCACTAAATCTAAAAGATATATGCACCCCTGTGTTCATTGCAGCATTATTCACAATACCCAAGACTTGGGAACAACCAAAGTTCCCCTCAATGGATGACAGGATAAAGAAGATCTGGTGTATATATGTGCAATACTACTCAGCCATAAAAATGATGAAATCTTGCCATTTGTGAGAACACATATGGATCTTGAGGGTATTAAACCAAGCAAAATGAGTCAGATGGAGGAAGACAAATACTATATGATTTCACTCATACTTGGAAGATAAACAAACATATAGATACAAGGAATAGATTGGTGGTAAGCAGGGGTAGGGAGGTAGGGCAAGGGTGAAAGGGTAAAGGGATATGTATGTATGCTGACAGATGGCAACTAGACTTTTGGTTGGGTAAATGATATAGTCTGTATAGAAGCCAAAATATAATGACATAGACCTGAAATTTACACAGTATTAAAAATCAATTTTACCTCAATTAAAATGGAAAAAATAGAACTACCTTATGATACAGCAATTTTACCTTTGAATATTTATCTGAATTAACTAAAATTACTACCTCAAAAAGATATATGCACCCTATGTCAGTGCAGCTTAATTTATAATAGCAAAAACATAGAAGCAACCAAAGTGTCCATTAATGGGTAAATTGATAAAAGATGTGCTACATATATACAATGAAATATCATTCAACCATAAAATAGGAGGAATTTTGCCATTTGTGAAAACATACCCCACTAAACTAGGCAGCACTTAACCACAGCTAAAGCATGGTGAAAAGCATTGAGCACACCCATAGGTGAAGGTCTTTTCTTACCAAACAATTCAATTTACAAAATCATCCACAAAAATAAAATACCATGTTAATAAAACGAACAAAAAATACCCAATTATCTCAGATACCAAAAAAAGGCAAAATCCAACAATATTTCATTGTAAAATTATTCAACAAACTAAAAGTAGAATGTATTTTACTCAGTCTGATAAATATTATCTTAGAAAAACCTACAGGTATCTTCATACTTACAGGGGAAAACTTAAATCTTTCTCCCTAATACCAGAAACAAAATAAGAATGCCCACATTTACCACTTCTATTTAACATTGTACTGGAAATTTTACCAGAATATTTACACAAGAAAAAGAAATATAAGTCATCCAAATACAAAAGTGCATATGACATGAAATTATATATAAAAATTCCTAAAGAATTTGCACAGACACACACAAACAATTGGCAAAGAAATAAATTTTTTAAAGTTGAGTGATAGAAGATGAATAAAAATCAGTTGGATCTCTACACACTAATGTTACTGCACCTCGGGTCCAGGTTACTCAATGTCACATTGTACAAGAATTTACAGACCAGCAAGGATGGGTGCAAAGAGTACGAAGTTTATTATACAGATACACTCCATAGACAGAGTGGGCACACTCCAAGGGAGGAGCTGTGTCAAGCGGTTTTGCCATTGCGTATTTTGTATTCCTGTATTGGGTGGGGGGTCCTTCTGCATAGGGCAGAAGTAAAAGTTAAGGCAACTGTGAGTCAGAGCAGCAGGAGCCAGGGGAAGAGCAGTGGGACTGCAGCTTCCATAAATCAGGCAGTTCAGTCTCCCTACAGACAGTCAAAAGAGGTTCTGGAAACTCGTGGTTACCTAAACTATCTTAAGCTATAATGCAGAACTGTCTTAGCAATGTCCTAACAATGTTCCCCCCTCCAGCATGACCCACCTGTTTCCTTGCAGTGCAGATCCTATGCTAACCTGCCTGTCTCATTCCCCCCTCAAGGAGTGAAGACCCTCAAATCATTGAGGAAGAGGGGCCTTGTAACATCTGGCTACTTCCTGCTGAACAGGGGTGATGTAAGGAGGGTCTCTACCTCCTTGCTAGGCTTCCCATGGCACTGCATATATTTTTTCTGAGGGGGTCTCAGTGGTTGGTGGAGGGACATCATAGAACATGGGATAAGCTTGATCAAGTCCAGTGGAGTGAAATTGCACCACCATCTGCAGGCTGATGGACTGCAAATGAGAGGAAACAAATTTGATGACAAAATTAAGAATGCAATGGCTGAAAAGAAGTAATAGAATAGCCACCAGAGGCCCTAAGAGGGAAAAGAGCCACCCGGTGGATGGGATGGGGGTTTAATATTGTTCCAAAGTGTGGTTCAATCTGGTCCTTAGTTGTACTTAGGTAGCCATGCAGCTTGTTTATAGATAGCTTTAATATCCATTTCTACCTGGCCTGAATTTTTCATATAGGTGCAGCATGTTTTGTTAATGACTGCACAGATTCCACCCTCAGAGGCCAGTAGGAATTCTCAAGCCAATTGGTCATCTGTCACCACATTAGCCAGGGAGTCTAAGGATCCTTTAATTCCATCCAGGGCAGCCCCAGGCTCATACTCAGATCATGGCAGTAAGTTACATAGGGGCTTAGCAATTAGTCCAAATTAGGCATCCAAATCCTGCAGAAGCCTGTAAGGCCCAGAAGGTCTCTCAGTACCTTTTTTTATGATTGGAACAGGGGCTTGTAGAATAACCTGTTTTCTTTCCACATGTAATTGTCAGTGGCCTGGGGTTAATATATAGCCCGAATAAGTAACCTCCTGCTGGATTAATTGAGTCTTTTTAGGAGAGACATGGTGTCCTTGGTCCCACAGAAAATTAAGAAGTGTAACTGTATCCCAAGTCACATGCTCCTGAGAATCACCACAAAGCAGCAGATCATCTACATATTGAATTAATTCTCCCTGGAGTTGTACTTCTCTTAATTCTCTAGCCAGCCATGTGCCAAAAAAATGGGGGTTGTCTTGAAAGCCATGAGACAACATCATCCAAGTTAATTGTTCTGTAAATTTTGTTTGGGGATCCATCTGTTCAAAAGCAAAGAGATATTGTAATCTGGATCCAACAGAATGCAGAGAAAGGCATCCTTTAAGTCTAAGGCAGTAAACCAAGTTGCAGTAGCAGTAACTTGGGAGAGCAAGGTATAAGGATTGGGGACTATGGGTTGGATTGCTATAACTGCCTCATTTACAGCACACAAGTCTTGTACCAAGTGATAGGAACCATCAGGCATTTTCACCAGCAGAATGGGAGTATTACAGGGAGATGCCATCAGGACAAAGAGACCATGGAGGCAAAACTTGTCAATGAGGGGCTTTAAGCCACAGCAGGCCTCATCTTTAAGAAGATATTATTTCTGATGGGGATAATGTGCCCTGGCCTTAAGAGATATTTGGACTGGGATGGCTTCAACTGCATGTCCATGTACCTCATTGTTCCAAACCTGAGGAGATACATCAGGATGATATATGAATGGGGCTTACTCATTATTGGCTCTGGATTGGGCTTAAGGTGGAGCAGGGCTAAAAGTCCAGGAGGTTCAGGGGCCATAAAAGATAAACTGGCTCCCAACAAACACAAGAAGTCCCAGCCCAAAAGCAGACTGGGGCTGCTGGCATAAACAAGGAAGTGATGAGACACCAAATGGGAGCCCCATAAACAAGTTAATGGAGAGAGATATTGGTGGACTGGCTTCTCATCTACCTCTATCACCAAACAGGTGTCCAGAGGAAGGGCTCCCACGTAGTCAAGCAAAACCAAATAACTGGTTCCCATATCTATCAGAAATTCAGTCAGTCATCCCGCCACCTCCACAAGCACCCTCAGCTCTCATTCAGTAATAAGGATGGTCTGTCTGGGAGCATCCAACAGCTGCAGGCACCCTCAGTTGTCTTCCAAGGGCAAGATAGACTCCCCCGCCAATCACCTTCATGCCTGGGGACACTCCTGACTCCAGTGTCCTGTTTTTTGGCAAATGGGACATGGCCCTTTTGGAAATGGCAGACAATGGGGTCCATTATTGTGTAGACATTTGTTCTTCCAAAGGCTTCTTTCACCATATTGGAAGCATCCCTAGTTCCTGCCTGTGGGCTGCTGGGTGTGTTGTGACTTAGTGGCAGCCACCAGAGCCACAGCTAGAAATTTGGTTTTCTGTTTTTCCATGTCTACTTCTGCCTGATCCTGATTATTAAAGACCAAAAAGGCCTCCTGTAATAGGTCCCCATGTTCAGTTTGGGGGCCCATTACCCTCTTTTGAATATGGTGTTGAATATTGGGCACAGCCTGATTGATAAAATGAGTAGCCAGTTCTATCTGTTCTAAAGGTGGTCCTGGCTCTAATTCAGTATATTTACACAGAGCAGCCATAAGGTGCTCAAGAAATATGGCCAGATTTTCTTCTGGTCCCTGAGTTATGGTTCCCATTTTGCCATAATTAACTGGCTTGTGCTTGATTTGGTGCATGCCTTCCAGTAGGCACTGTGCCATGATGTTATAGTCACTCACCCCATTCTGATTTGGCTGATAATTCCTGTTGGGGACAAACCTGAGTGCCAGCCAGAAAAGCTTGATTAACTGCATATTGAGCATCAGCAAAAGCTTGGGCCATCACCCAAAGAGTAACCTTTTCCTCAGGGGTGCAGCAATGAGATAGAAAAATTTGTATATCTTTCCAGGTAATTTCAAAGCAGACAGTAAAGTCTTGAAACCCAGAGATAAAATTGTCTGGCTCTCTGAGAAATGCAACAATTTTTGTTGGCATTGTCCCAGTTCTGAGAATGAAAAAGGAACATGCATCTGAATTATTCTGTTTTCATCCTGGTGTTTCTTGCAATGGAACAATGTCTCCAGGCACAGTAGGGTCCTTTTGAGGTGGTCACATTTCTGGTGGAGGGAGACCAGGCTCTGAAATGTCATAAGGCACCGGTAGGTATATTGGGGTTGATGGTGGCCTCAGTTCCCCCTGAGCCTTAGTTTTCAATAAGGGCTGTACTTTGTTAGCTCAGGGAACAGTGGCTGGGGCAGCACTAGAGGATCCCAAATTGATTTGTTGGGTCTTGGGGCCATAGCAGTGGCTCCAGAAGGACAAAGCTTGGGGTGAACTCACAAGTACATAAAAGCCTGAACATAGGGGACTTCTGACCATTTCCCATTTCCTTCTACACAACAGATCTAGTTGTAGCAGCATCTCATAATCTATGGTCCCATTCAGAAGCCATTGACTCCTTGGCCCTAAGGAGTACATATGCCAAGCCACATTACAGAAAAAGGCCAGTTTTTTCTTATGCAAGAGGTCCAATCCCAGGTCATTCCAACGTTTCAGCAAACATCCCAAAGGAGATCCCTGTGGTATGGAGGAGGAAGTTCCAATTATCTGAAAGGAGAGGAGAAGAAGAAGTGAAAGGAAGAAAAGCTTAGCATTCTGTGCTCGAGAGAGGTGAGTCAGTCTCAGGTGTTTCAGGCATCCCTGGTCCTGAGTCTGTGGGGACTGGCATGCAGAAAGAGGCATACGCCTCTTTTGCCCTGCATTCCTGGTTCCCACCCTGGGATTCCAAAGTCTGGATCCCCATGCCTTCACCACTCTCACCTCAGGACCTGGCCTTCCCTATCTGCACAGTACAGCTGCTTCCCCTCTATTACTCGCAGGATGCCAGGATGTAAAGCTTGGTTTCCAGCATCCTGCCAAATGCTGTGATGCCTGAAATCCCACCAGCCTCTGGCCAACAAGCAGTGCAAAATGCCTAGCAGTTCAGGCTCACTAAAGATGGGTGCTCTGTACATAAAGAACGTGCATAGAGACAGTAAATTGAGAACTGAAAAGAAGAATTTGAAAAGGCCAACCAACTTACAAGGGATACCAAAGGGACAGCGAGTCATTCTGTGATCTCTACAATACTCCCTGGGCCAATGGCACAATGACAGGTCTAATCAGACACACCCACAACTTATATTCTTGGTTATGGGGATTGAAATCCTCCTGATATAAAGGGGGAAGCAGAGCTCAGTCAGAGAACATCAGCCCAGGGTTTGCACAAGTGCCACATCTGTGCTTCATACAGGAAGGCTTGGATTGCAGGCAGAAAGTGCCCAGCAAATCCATAGAACACAAAGTGGTAAGCAGTGGGCCAAAATATTCATCTAGAAACAGCTGTGACAAAAATGAATAAAGCAAAAGTAGAGCTGGTGACAAGCTCCTGGCTGGCTTGCCAAAATCTGTTAGCACACTGAGGGTCCAGCTTGCTTGATGTGGTATTGTAAAAGAATTTACAGAACAGCCAGGATGGGTACTAAGTAAGAAGTTCACTAGAAAGATACATTCCATAGACAGGGCATACTCCAAGGGAGGAGCTGCAACAGCAAGGATGAGGACAAAGAGTAAGGGGTTTATTAGAAAGGTACACTGCATAGACACAGTGGGCACACTCCAAGGGAGGAGCTGTGCTGAGTGGTTTTGCCATCGCATCTTTTGTATTCCTGTTTTGGTAGGGGGTCCTTCTGCATAGGGCAGAAGTAAAAGTGAAGGCAACTGTGAGTTGGAGCAGCATCAGCCAGGGATTGGGCAGTGGGGTCGCAACTTCCATAAATCAAGCAGTTCGGTCCCCCTACAGACAGTCAAATGAGGTTCTGGAAACTTGTAGTTACCTAAGCTATCTTAAGCTATAATGCATAACTGTCTTAGCAATGTCCTAGCAATGTTCCCCCCTGCAGCATGACCCTCCTGTTCCCTTGCAGTGGCAGATCCCTGTACTAACCTACTTATTTCACTAACAATAAACAATTCTAAAAGGAAATTAACAAGAAAATTTTATTTACAAAAGTCACAACAACCAAAGAAAAATATAAATAAATTTAACCATGCAGCATGGAGGAGATGACTGCTCTGTCAAATGCATAGACATCAATTCAAGGGTCAAGAAAGATAAAAATATCCAGGAAACAAGACACAACCACAGAAGCACTGTAATTATCCAATGAAGCAACCCCAATGAAATAGAGTTTTGTGAACTACCTGACCAGGAGTTCCAAATAATTGTTTTGAGCAAATTCAGCAAGCTACAAGAGAACACAGAGACGCAAATCAATGAAATGAGGAAAATAATAAAGAAAAAATAAAAAACACAGGAGTTCAACAAAGGGATAGAAATCTTAAAGAAAAAGAACCAAATGAAAAACCTGGAGCTGAAGAATACAATAAAGGAAATGAATAATACAATAGAGAGCATCAACAATAGACCTTATCAAGAAGAAGAAAGAATGTGACTTTAATGATAGGACTCTTGAAATTATCGAGTCAGAAAAAAATGAAAAAAGTTGAAAAACAAAGAAGGAATTTTACAGGATATATGGGATTCCTTTAAGAAAACCAATATATGCAGTATGGTAGTCCCAAAAGTATAAGAAAAAGAGAAAAAAGGGTGTAAAAATTATTTAAAGAAACAGTGACTGTAAACTTCTGAAAGCTTGAAAAGGAAGTGTACATTAAGATGCATGAAGTTCAGAACTTTCCAATTGATAATCCAAAGAAGACTACACTGAGACATATTATAATTTAATTGTCAAAGTCAAAGAGAAAACTTTGAAGGCTGCAAGACTTTTCATAGATGAGTGAACCCTGAGACTATAAGTCACTTTTCTTGAAAACATTGTAAGATAGAAGAGGACATGCTGATATACTCAAGGAATTGAAAGAAAAGAAAATTGCAAATAGGAATATTACACCTGGCAAAATTGTCCTTATAATGAGGGAGTGGAAAACTCTTTCCTAGAAAACCAAAACTAAAGGAATTCATCACTATAAACCTGCCTTATGAGAAATACTAAAGTGATATTTCAATTTACAATAACACACTAAATGACAGTACAGAAATATATTAAAGCATAAATCTCAATGTTGGCTGTAAGTATATAGACATATACAAAATAATGCAACATGGTTGTTTATAAAACTAATAGAAAGGTAAAAGACAATAATCTCATAATGAATATGCAATATAAATAGGAACAAACTCTGACTAAAAAAATCATGACATGTTGGGAAATAGTAAAGTATTGAGGCTTTTATCTGATTAAATTTACGTTGTTATAAACTTAATGTTGAAGGTAAACCTGCAAAGTATTTTATGCAAGCCTCAAGCTAACTATAAAAAACCCCTTATAATAGATACACAAAAGACAAAGAGAAAAGAATTCAAGCAAAGTGCTATAGAAAAATGATCAAATTTCAAAGGAAGAAAAGAACAAAGGAACTACAAAGCAGTCAGAAAACAGCTAACAAAATGGGAACAGTTTCTCACTATCATTATCTTAAATGTAAATGAAATAAACTCACCAATCAAAAGGTTGACTGGATTTTAAAAAGAAGACCCAGCAATATACTGTCTACAAAAGTCACTGCAGATTTAAAAACACACAGGCAGAAAATGAAAGTATGGAAAAGGATAACCCATGAAATCATGCCCTAAGGACAGCAGTGGTGACTATACTTACATCACACAAAATAAACTTTACATCAAAAACTACTTCTAGAGACAAAGGTCATTACATAATAATAAAACTGTCAATTCAACAGGAAGATATAAAAATTATATTATGTATTACAGACATCAGAGTGAATCATGAAGAAATAAAAAATCTGAATAGCACAATAACAAGTAAGGACACTGCAGACAGAATCAAAATTCTCCCTATAAAGAAAAGCCCAGGACTGGTTGGTTTCATGGTAATTTCTACGAAATGTTTAAAGAGGAGTGAGCACCAATCCTTCTCAAAATATTCAAAAAATTGAAGAAAAGAGAACACTTCTAAATGCATTTTACAATATCAGCATTACCCTCAGACCAAAGCTAGATAAGGACAATGCAAAAAAATTACGTGCCAATATCTCTGATGAACATAGAAAACTCCTCACAGAAATGCTAGCAAACCAATTCAATATCACATGAAAGGATCACATTCCATGATCAAGTGGGATTTTTCACTAGGTTGTGAGGATGGTTCAACACAGTATTTTAATAAATGTCATACACCACATTAACAGAATGAAGAATAAAAATTATGTGATCATCTCAATTATGCAGAAAAGCAATTGAAAAATCCAACTTTCTTTCACCATAAAAACTCAAAACAAATTAAGTACAGAAGGAAAGTAGGTTAACACAATAAAGTCTGTATACAGCAAAACCATAGCTAATATCAAACTCAGTGATGAAATATGAAAGCCTTTTCTCTAAGATCAGAAAAAGATACAAGATTGCCCACTCTCACCACTCCTATTCAATATAGTATGGGAAGTCCTAGCCAGAGCAATCAGGCCACAGAAAGAAATTTAAAAATATCCAAATCAGGAATTGAGAAGCAAAATTATCTCTGTAGAGAACATGAGCTTAGACAGAAAAATTTGAAGACTACAAAAAACTGCTTAGCTAATAAATGAATTCTGCAAATTTGTAGTATACAAAATCAATACACAAAAATCAGTAATGTTTCTATGGACTAACAACAAACTACCCTAAAAAGGGGAAATGGTATTTACAGTATCATCAAAGGGAATAAAATACTTAGGAATAAATTAACCAAGGAAGTGAAAAGTCTATACACTGAAAATTATAACACATTGATGAAAGATATTGAAGACAGAAATAAGTAAAAAGATATCTGATTTTAGTGGATTGGAATCATAAATATTGTTAACATGTCCTTACTGCATAGGCAATCTACATATTCAATGCAATCCCTAACAAAATTTCAATGGCAATTTTAACAGAAATAGAAAAAAATTGTAAAATTTTTATGAAACCACAAATAGCCAAAGCAAACTTAAACAATAAGAACAAAGCTGGAAGCATCTCAGATCTTGATTTCAAACTATATTACAAAGTTATAGTGATCAAAACAGTGTTTTACTGGCATGAAAACAGACCCAGAGACGAATGGACAAAATCAAAATCCCCCAAATAAACCCACATATATAAAGTCAAGTAATCTTAGACAGGAGGTCAAGAATACAAAATGAGAGAACTACAATATTTTCAATATATGGTGCTGAGCAAACTGGAAATCCACAGGCAAAAAAATAAAATTCAACCCTTATATTTCACCATACAAAAATATCAACCTAAACTGGATTAAAGACTTAAACATAATACATGAAACTCCTAGCAGGGAATACAGAGAAAAAGATATTTGACATGGATCTTGGCAATGACATTTTGAATAAGACACTAAAAGCACAATCAGCAAAAGGAAAATTAGACCATTGGGATTGCATAAAACCAAAAAGCTTCTGCACAGCAAAGGAAACAATCAATGAAACAAAGGCAACCTAGAGAATGGGAGAAAATATCTGCAAACTCTGTGTATTAATGGATTAAGGAATTTATACAACTCAAGAGAAGAAAAACAAATAATGATTAAAAACTAATAAATATGTTTTAGACATTTCTCAGCAGGACATCCAAATGGCCAACATGTACATGAAAATGTGCCCGACATCACTAATTTTCAGGCTGAGTAGTATTCCATTGTGTGTGTGTTTGTGTATATATGTATATACATAACAGTATATATATATATAATATATATAATACATCTACATATATATATGTGTGTTTATATCTATATCTATAGATATAGATATATACACCACACCTTCTTTGTACATTCACATTGATGGATATTTAGGTTGTTTGCAAGTCTTGGCTGTTGTAAATAATGCTGCAATGAACATAGGGCATATATCTTTTCAAATTGGTGTTTTGAGTTTTTGGATAAACATCCAGAAGTGGAATTGCTGAATCAGATGGTCACATTTTGAAGAAACTCCATCCTGTATTCCATAGTGGCAGCTCCAGTTTGTATTCCCATCAGCAGTGTATGAAGGTTTCCTTTTCTCCACATCCTCTCAAACACTTGTTATTTCCTGTCTCTTTATAGCCATTCTGACAGGTGTAAGATGACATATCATTGTAGTTTTGATTTGCATTTCCCTAATAATTAGTGATGCTGAACACTTTATCATGTGCCTATTAGCCATCTGTATATCTCCTTTGGAAAAAATGTCTGTTCATATTTTTTGCCCATTTTTTAATTGGGACGTAATTTTGTCTTTGATGAGATGTATGAGTTATTTATATATTTTGGACATTAGCTCTTTATCAGATATATGGCTTGCAAATATCTTCTCCCGATTTTGAGGTTGTCTTTCATTTTGTTGATCATTTTCTTTTCTATGCATAAGCTTTTTACTTTGATGTAGTTTCATTTGTTTATTTTTTCTTTTGTTTCCCTTGCATGGTCAGACATGATATTTGGAAATACACTGCAAAGATCGATGTTGAAGAGCATACTGCCTATGTTTTCTTCTAGACATTTTATGGTTTCAAGTCTTACATTAATCAACTTTGAATTGCTTTTGGGACATAGTGTAAGAAAGTGGTGATGTTTCATTCCTTTGCATGTGGTTTTCCCAATGCTGTTTACTGAAGATAATTTTATTTCTCCATTGTATTTTCTTGGCTTCTTTGTCAAAAACTAGCTGTCCATAAATCTGTGGTTTTATTTCTGGGCTCTCATTTTCAGTTGATCTGTGTTTCTGCCAATATCATGCTGTTTTGTACTACAGCTTTGTAGTATATTTTGAAATCAGAGAGTGTGATGCCTCCAGCTTTGTTCTTTTTATCTCAGGATTGCTTTGATTATTATGAATTTTTTGTATTTTATAAAAATTCTAGAATCCTTCGTTGTATTTCTGTGAAAATTGTCATTGGAATTTTGATAGAGATTGCACTTAGGTATTACTGATATTATAACTATGTTAAATCTTCCAAACCATAAGCATGAAATGTTTCCATTTCTTTGTGTCTTTGTTTCTTTCATCAATGTCTATAGTTTTTGCTCATCCTTCACTTCCTGAGTTATTTTTATATTCCTAGATATTTTATGCTTTTTGGTTGTGATTGTAAATGGGATTGTATTCTTGATATCTCTTTCTGTTAGTTTTCTGTTAGGGTATAGAAATGCATCTGACATTTGCATTTTGATTTTGTGCCCTGCAACTTTATTCATTTATTATTTCTAATGCTTTTGGTGCATTCTTTAAGGTTTTCTATATATAAAATTGTGTCATCTGCAAATAGTGAGTTTTACTTCTTTCTTTCCTATTTGAACATTTTATTTCTTTTTCTTGCCTGCTTGCACAGTCTAGAACTTCAAATACTGTGTTGAATAAGGGTAGCAAGAGTAGGTATCCTTGTCTTGTTCTTGTGCTTAGAGGAACAATTTTCAGTTTTTCACGGCTGAGATGGTGTTAGCTGTGGATTTGTCATATATGGCCTTTATTGTGTTGAGGTGCTTTTTTCTATACTCATCTTGTTGAGAATTTTCTTCATGCATGGATACTGAATCTTGTCAAAAGCTTTCTCTGCATCTGTTGAGGTGATCATGTGATTTTCAGTCTTTATTTTCTTAATGTTGTGTATCACATTGATTGTGAATATTGAACCATCCTTTCATGCCAGGAAAAGATCTCAGTTTATTGTGGTGGATGATTCTTTTAATGTATTTGCTAGTGTTTTGTTAGGGATTTTTACGTTTATGTTCATTAGCAATATTGGCCTGTTATTTTGGTGTGTTTGTCATCCTTGTCTCATTTTATGGAAATAATTTTGGCCTCATAAAATGAGTTAGGAAGTGACTTGTCTACTTCAATTTTTTGAAAGAGTTTGAGAAAAGTAAGCAGTAAATTTTCTTTGAATTTTGGTGGAATTAATCAGAGAAGCCATCTGGTCCTGACTTTTGTTATTGGGAAGTTTTGATTACTGCTTCAAGCTCTGAACTAGTGATTAATATGTTCAGATTCTCTATTTCTACTTGATTCAGTTAGGAGAGGTTGTATGATTCTAAAAGTTTATCCATTTCGTCTGGGTCATCCATTGTTGTGGCAAATAGCTTTTCATAGTATTCTGTTATCATTAGTATTTCTATGGTATCTGTTGTAGTTTCCCTTTATTTTTTTCTGATTTTATTTTTCTCCTTTTTTCCTTAGTGAGTCTAGCTAAGAGTTTGTCAATTTTTTTTTTTATGTTTTCAGAGAACTAGCTCTTCTTTTCATTGACGTTTTCTACTGTCTCTTTGGGTTCTATTTTATTTATTTCCTCACTGATTTTTATTTTGTTCCTTCTAGTGACTTTGAGCTCTGCTTGTTCTTCTTTTTCTGGATCTTTTAGATGTAGTGTTAGATTGTTTATTTGAGATTTTTCTTGCTTCCTGAGGTAGGCCGATATATCTATAAACTTTCCTTTTAGTACTGCCTTTGATGGATTCCATAGATTTTGGTCTATTGTGTTTTTATTTTCCTTTGTATCTGGGTATTTTTTGATTTTTTGATTTCTTCATTGATGCAATAGTTGTTCAGGAGCTTGTTGTTTAGTCTCCACATGTTGGTGATTTTCTTCTTGTAGCTGATTTCTAGTTTCCTATCATTTTGCTTGGAAAAGATGTTTGATAAAATTTCAATCATCTAAAATGTGTTGAGACTTCTTTTGTTTCCCAACATATGGTCTATCTTTGAGAAGGTTTCATGTGCACTTCAGAAGAATGTGTATTCTGCTGTTTTTGGATGGTATGTTCTGTATACTTCCAAGTCCTTCTGGTCTAGTGTTTCATTTAAGGCCACTATTTCCTAGAAGTCATTCCATCTGGATTGTCTACCCATTGAGGTAAGTGGGATGTTAATGTCTCCTACTATTATTGTGGTGTTATCAATTTCTCTTTTTAGGTGTGTTAATAATTGCTTTATATACGTTATTCCTCCTATAGTAGGTGTATATGTATTAATAAATCTTATTTATTCCTGATTTATGGTCCCCTTTTTCATTATATGTTGCCCATCTTTGTCTCATTGTTTTATTTTTGGCATGAAGTCTATTTAGTCTGACATAAATGTCTATGCCCACTTTCTTTTGGCTGCAATTTGCTTGGAGCATCATCTTCCATCCCTTCACTTTGAGCTATGTTTCTCTTTAGAGCTACAATGGGTCTCTTGGGGGCAGCATATTGTCAAGTCTTGTTTTTCAATCCATCCTGCCACTCTGTGTTTTTTGATTGGTGAATTCAATCTATTATTTACATTTAGTGGGATTATTGATAAATGAAGACAATACTGCCATTTTAGCTTTTGTTTATTCCTTGCTCTGTATTTTCATTGTTTCTTTTTTCTTATGTCTCTGCAATTTCAGTTTGGTGGTTTTCTCTGATTTCTTTCTCAGTATCTCTTTTTTTATATTTCATGGCTCTGTTCTGAATTTTTGTTTTGTGATTACCATAAGGTTTATATAAAAGATCTCATTGGGACCAGCCTGGTGGCATAGTGGTTAAGTTCACATGCTCTGCTTCAGTGGCCTGGGCACTGGATCCCAGGCATAAAATTATGCACTGCCTATCAAGTCATACTTTGGCAGCATCCCATATACAAAATAGAGGAAGATAGGTAGAGATGTTAGCTCACGGCTAATCTTTCTCAGCAGAAAAAGGAAGATTGACAATGCGATGTTACCTCAGGTCTGGTCTTCCTCACACACACACAAAACATCTCACAGATGCAATAGTCCTCTTTCTGCTGATAGCATCTTATCTCCATTATGCAGGTTCCCTCCTTTTCCATTTCCCTTTCTATGATTTTATTGTCATAAAGTATGCCATTTGGACTGTCAGTTTGTAACAGAATTAAAGTGTATATAGTTATTTTTAATGCTTATTTCCCTTTAATCTATGTTATATTTGTATTTACTAAACTATTCTGACAGAGATTTGTAATTTTCTGATTCTGTCTGTCAATTTATCATGTGGCTTAAAGCTTTCTATATCTTTGCCTTTTTGTTTCAGGTAAGAGAACTTTTCAAAATTTCTGGTTACATAGGTGTAGTGGTGTAGTGTCAATGAACTCCCTCAGCTTTTGTTTGTTTTGGAAAGCCTTCATTTCTTCTTCATATACAAAAGACAACTTTCCTGGACACAGTATTTTGGTGGACAGTTTTCATCTTTCCATAGTTTGAAGATATCATTGCAATCTCTCCTTGCCTATAGAACTTCTGCTGAGAAATCTGCTGATAACCTAATGGGGGTTCCCTTGTGGGCTATTGTTTTTTCTCCCTGACTGCCATTAATATTCTCTTTGTCATTGATTTTTGACAGTTTTAATATTATATGCCTTGGAGAAGATCTTTTTGCATTGAAATAATTAGGTGTTCTATTAGCTTCATGTGCTTGTATATCCAGTTCCTTCCCCAGGTGTGGGAAGTTCTTAGCTATTATTTCTTTAAATAAGCTCTCCGTTCCCTTCTCACTCTCCTCTCCTCCTGGGATACCCATTACCTTTGTGTTGCTTTTCCTAATTGAGTCAGATATTTCTCATAGAATTTTCTCCTATTTTTGAATCTCAGTTCTAATTCCTCTTCCACCTGAATCATTTCTAGATTTCTATTTTTGAGCTTGCTAATTCTCTCTTCCAAATGGTCTGCTCTACTTCCAATGCTTTCTACTTCACTTTTAATCTCATTTATTGAGTTCTCCACCTGCAAAATTTTGGTTTGTTTCCTTTTAGAGTTTCAAGTCCTTTGATGAAGAACTCCATCTGCTCATAATTATATTTCTGAGCTCATTGAACTGTCTTTCTGAATTTTCTTATAGCTCATTTAGTTTCTTCATGACAGCTATTTTGAGTTCTCTATCAGATTACAATCTTTTATAACATCAAGTTTGGTTTCTGGAGATTTGTCATTTTTTGTGTGTGATATCATGTAACCACAATTTTCATGGGACTTGAGTTGTTCCTCTCCCAGAACATTTGTAGTAATGAAAATCTTTATTATTTGAGTTAGGCTTTGTTTGAGCTGATTTTGATTGTATCTGAGAGCCTGTGCTTTCCACCCTCCATTGTCTCTGCCAGAGGTATTGTCAGCAATTTTGTGTGCTGCTTCTGCCTTCAAGATTCCTGGTAATTTGCTGCTTGCAGTGTCCCTGTGGTCATGGGCATTGTCACCAGGTTCACCGGGCTGATGAGCACTTATGCTGCTTCTGGGGTCACCTGTATCATGAATTTCCCCATCATGGTGGGGGGAAGTATAATAGGGGACAGCAACTGGGGTCACAGGTACCTCCACCATTTTTGAGCTTGGTGGGTTTGTAGGGAGCACCACACCACGTGGTGGGCCAGGCTTGTGAGTGCTGCTGCAGCTGTAGGGACCAAGGTTGTGGGCTTTGTTGTTACTGTTACTGGCCTCTCTGCAGCATGAGGCACAGCTGCAGCTAGTATACCCCTGCATTCCATGCCTCCTTCATTGTTTCTCCCAGGTTTTCTGGGGGTTCTGGCATTGCTGCCAAGGGATCTGTGTTCATGAGTGTCACTGCCACTGTCAGGCAGGCCAGGGTTATGAGCACCACTGTCAGCACCAGGGGAGAAGCAGTACCTGAGTCACAGGCACTGCCAAAGTTCCCAGAGTTTCTGGTCTCAGGTCCTGCTGCCAGTGCCTGGAGCCTCACATCATGGGTGCCACTGCCACTGCTGGGGGAGTGGAGGGGTTGAGTCACAAGTAACTTTTAGGTTCCTGTAGCTTTCAGTCATGAATGATGCTGCAGTTCCTGGAGCCTCTTTCTTGGGTGCTGCTGCAGTTCCTGAACTCTCAGGTTATAGACATCACTGCTTCTACCAGGGGCACAAGGGTCTTGGCTAAAGCCCCCATTGCTGGGATTGCCAGGATCAGAGGCACTGCTGTTGGGAGACAAGTAGGAGGCTGAGTTGTGAGTGCTGTCATGGTTTCCAGAACCTTCAGTTGCAGGCATCACAGCAGTTCATGGATCCTCAGGTCCATGCACTGCCTCAGTTCCTGGAGCCACAATGTTCAGGCATTGCCAGTTTCTGGAGCTTCTCACCATGAGCACTGTCACAGTTCCTGTACCCTCTGGTCTCAGAAGCCACTCTTGCTGCTCCTTTGGTTCCACTGCCTCCATAAGGTCCATTCGACACACCTTCTGATGTATAGATATATGGATCTCTCATGTATTCTGGTGTGCTGTGCAGAGGATCCTTTGTTGGTCTATGGATATTCTACTGGTTGTAACTTAGAGAGGAGAGACAAAGGGGAAATTTACTCTGCCATGATGTTGACATCACTCAGATTATTGTGTTTTTTTTGCAATTGATTTGTATGTGTTTTTTATATAGTTTGGATATTAACTCCTTATCAGAAGTTATTTGCAAATATTTTTTCCCAGTCTGTAGGTTGTCTTTTCATTTGTTGATCATTTCTTTTAGTTTCATGTAGTCTTACTTCAAGAGACTATCAGCAAAGAGGTAGATAAGAACAGCAAGGGCATTAAAGGGCCACAAATCCTGTTTACTGCATTCAACACTTCAAAAGAAAGCCCATTCACAAGTCTGGGAAAGCCTTTCCTAGGAATAACCCCTCTGGGCCCACAAGCACTTCTCATAGCCCCTTTGCTAAACCCATACCTCCCCCCATTCTGCTGACAGCATCTTGTGTGCTGCTTCTGAGGGGTGGTGAGAGTGAGCTCTGAGCTCTGATAAACAGAGTGCTGTTAGAATATCAGACCAGTGTTTGTAGGCAAGGGATAAAACGTAAACTTGAGCTGTAGTATCACACTTTGGAAACAAAAGAAAGGCTTCTAAGATCCAGTCTAGTTAGTTGGAAAAAAACCTTGAGACATAAAAGACTAATACTGCAAGGAGAGGGATCCAGGTCAGAGGAAATCCCAAATATAATAGGACCAATGAACACTATATTTCACCTGAAGAAAATCAGTAAATATTTGAAAAGTTGTCTGCTACTCCATATATAAAAACAGCAATGCAAAACTCCAAGGAATGTATAGAATCAACAAAACATCATATCACCAAAAGATAACAATAATTCTCTAGTAAGTGAAGTAAAATGGACAGAATTTTGTGATCTAGCTGATAAAGAATTCAAAATAGCTCTTATGAGAAAAATACAACCAGTTACAAGAAAACACAGAAAGACAAAATAGTGAAACCAGGAACAAAATACTTGGACAACATGAGAAATTTTAAAAAGAGATAGAAATTATAAAAAAGGAACCATGTAGAAATTCTGTAGCTGAAGAACACAACAAATAAAAATAAAAGCAGTAGAGAGCATATACAGCACAGAAGACAAATGAAATCTAGAATAATTTAGCTAAAGGCCATAAATTTTAAATAACCCATGGAGAGGAGAACAAAGAAAAAAGAATAAAAAGAGAAAATACAGCCAATGTGATATTGGACTGCACAAAAATGTACAAATATTAGAATTAGAGGGGTCAAAAATAGAAGAGAGATGGGGTTGAATATTCATTTAAAGAAATAATGGAAAATTTCTCATATCTAGGGAGAACTTAGCCATCCAATTTCATGAAGCTAATGGACCACACAATTATGTCAATACAAAACAACCTTCTCCAAGATACACTATAATGACATAGTCAATAATCTAACCTGAAGAGAAAGTACTAAAGGCAGCAGGACAAAAAAGATTCTAATCTAGAAAGAACCCCATATTAAGCTCTAGCAGATTTCTCTGCAGACCAGGAGAGAGTGGAATGATGTATTCTAACTTTTGAAGGAAATAATTGTCAGCCAAGAATTCTGTATCTGGTTAGTTATCCTTCAAAAGTGGAGGAGGAAAAAAAGAATTCTAGACACACAGAAGCTGAAAGAGTTCATCATGACTAGACCTACTATAACAAATACTGTAAGGACTTCTTCAAGCTGAAGTGACAGAAAATATATTCCATACAAATGGAAACCAAATGAAAGCAGGGGCAGCTATGCTTATATCAGGCAAATAGTCTTTAAGCCACAAACAGTAACAAGAGTAAAATGTGGTCAGTAGGTAATGATAAGGGGGTTAATTCATCAAGAAGATGTGACACTTATAAATATGTATACCTCCAACATTGATTGGAGCATCTAAATATATTAGTCAACTGCAAACAGATCTGAAAGGGTAAAGACAAAATGACAATAATAGTACAGAATTTCAATAATTCCAAGTAGGCAATGGAGAGATTATCCAGACTGAAAAGTAGCAAGGATACATTGGAATTGATTCATATTTTAGACCAAACAAAGCTAACCCAAATATACAGAACATTCCATCCAATAGCAACAGAATACACAGTCTTCTCAAGTGCACATGAAACATTCTACATGAGAGATCACAAAACAATTCTTAGCCAATTTTTAAATTATATCAAGTTTCTTTTCTGATGCCAATGTTATAAAACAAGAAATCAATAATAGGAGAAAAGCTAAAAGATTAACAAATATTTGGAGACAAAACAATATTATTTTGACCAATAAATGAATCAAGGGAGAAATAAAAAGGTAAATCAAGAAATACCTTAAAAGAAATGAAAATGGATACACAACATATGAAAATGTATGGGATGTTGCAAAAGTAGTTCTAAGAGGGCAGTTTATAGCAATAAATACCTACATTAAGAACCAAGAAAAATCACAAATAAATAACCCACTTAACACATTAAGGAAATTAAAAAGTTAAACAAAGTCCAAAGCCAGTAGAAGAAAGGACGTTAAAAAGTTCAGAACAAAAATAAACTAGAGATCAGAAAAACAATAGAAAATGTCAGCAAAACTAAGATCTGTATTTTTTGAAAAGATAAAATTGACTAATCTTTAGCTATACTAATGCAGAAAAATATAGACGGGTTTCAAATATATAAAATCAGATGTGAGATATCATTGCAACTGATACCACAAAAATATAAAGGATCATGGAAGACTACTATGAACAAACACATGCCAACAAACAGAAGAAACAGTAATTCCTAGAAACATACAATCTACCAAAACTAAATGACAAAAAGTAGAAAAATATGGAGGCCAATAACAGGAATATTGTAGCAGTAATCTTAAACCACTCAAAACAGAAAAGCCAGGTCCAGATGGTTTTACTATTAAATTCTACCAAACATTTATAGAAAAATTAAGACCAATTTTCCTCAAACTCTTCCAAAAAGCTGTGGAGGAGGAAATATTCCCAAACTCATTTATGAGGCAGCATTACCCTAATGTCAAGGAGATAAAGATACTAAAGGAAAAGAAAATTGCAGACTGATATCCCTGATGAATATAGGTGCAAAAATTCTCAGCAAAATGTTAAACTGAATTCAACAAAACATTGAAAAGATTATTCACCATAATCAAGTGGGACTTACCCTTGAGATGCAAAGAGGTAAAACATAATCTGACCAATAAGTATAATTAATGATAATCCACATTAAAGAATGAAAGATAAAAAGCATATGATCAACTCAATAGATGTAGAAAACACATCTGACAAATTTCAACAACTTTTCATGATAAAAACAATTAACAAATTGAGTAACACGAAACATACCACAACACAATAAAGACCATAAATGAAAAATCCATAACCAAAATTGTACTCAATGATGAAGGATGAGAGCTTTTCCTTCAAGATCAGGCACAAGACAAAGATGCCAATTCTCACACTCGGTTTAAAATAGTACTGAAGTCAAAGCCAGAACAATCAGGCAAGATAAAGAAATGAATGTCTTCCAAATAGGAAAGTTATTTTCTGTGCTGATAATATGATCTTATATAGAAAATCCTAAAAGAGTCCTTAAAAAACTGCTAAAACTAATCAACAACTTTAGTAAATTTGCAGGATACAAAATTAACATACAGAAAATCATTCATTTCTATATACTAAAATAAAACATCAAAAAAAGAAACAAAGCAATCATATTCATAATAGCAGCAAAAAGAATAAAACATTTAAGAATAATTTTACAAGGTGATAAAAGATTTGTACACTGAAAAGTACAAGACTTTGGTGAAAGAAATTGAAGAAAACAAACAAATGGAAAGATATCTTGTGTGCATGGATAGGAAGTGTTGAATTGTCAAAAAATACATGTCATCCGAGGTCGTCTATACATTTAGTCCATGCCTATCAGAGTTCCATTATCATTTTTCTCAGAAATAAAAAATAATCCTAAAATTTGTCAGAGCCACTAAAGACCCTAAATATCCTGATAAATATGAACTACAGCAAGAGACATCACACGTCCTGATTTCAAACTATGGTACAAAACTATAGTATTCAAGGCATAATGGAACTGATGTAAAACAGACATATAGACCAAAGGAATAGAATGAGGATAACAGAAAAGAAACCCCACATATACAGTCAACTATTTGACAATGGAGCTTAGAATACTCAATGGGGAAAGGATTGTCTCTTCTCTAAATGGTGTTGGGAAAAATGGACAGCCATGTGCAGAAGATTGAAATTAGACCCCTATCTAACACCATTGACAAAAATGAACTCAAAATGATTAAAGACAAACTTAAGACCTGAAACTGTAAACTCCTAGAATAAAACATAGAAGAAAGCACCTTAGCATGATCTCAGCAGCAATTTCCCGGATGTGACAGACAGCAAAATCAGAAGATGCAAAAGCAATAATAAATAAGTGGGACTACATCAAACTAAAAAGCTTCTGCACAGAGAAAAAAAAAATCAACAAAGTGAAAAGGAAACACTTGGAATGGGAGGAAATATTTGCAAACCATATATCTGATAATGGGTTCATGTGAAAAAAAATATAGGATCCATACAACTCATTAGCAAGGACTAACAACCCAATTACAATTAGGGGCAGTTGAACTGTTTAGACAATTTTCCAAAGAAGACATACGAATAGTCAATAGGTACACTTAAAAGTGTTCAACATCACTAATCATGAGGGAAACGCAAATCAAAGCGATAAGAAGATATCATCTCACACCTGCTATCATCATAAACACAAGTACTAACAAGTGTTGAGAGTGTGGAAAAAATACAATGCTAGTACACAATTGGTGTAAACGCAAATTGGTACAGCTACTATGGAAAATAGTATGGAGGTTCCAAAAATTTTTTAAGTGTAACCATCAGATGATCCAACAATCCCACTTCTGTGTATATATGCAAAGGAATTGAAGTTGGTGTCTGATAAAGATGGCTGCACTCCCACGCTCAATTCAGCATTAAGTGAAATGCCAGAAGAAGACAACTACTGTATGCTATCACATATACGTGAAATCTATAAAAGATAAACTCATAGAAAAGGATACTGAAATGGTCATTATAGGGGTGGGGTGTAATTGGGGAGATATTTTTAAGTGTACAAAACTAGGATATGAATAAGTTCACGAGATCTAATGCACATAGTCAAGAATACTCCATGATACACTTCAAATTGGCTAAGAGAAGATCTTAAATAGTCTAACCAAGGAAAAGAAATTATAATTATGTGCATAATAAAGATGTTAGCTAATACTATGGTGGTAACACATTGAAATATACAAATGTATCAAATCAACACTTTGTAAACCTTAAACTTACACATTATATGTCAATTATAAAGCAATTTTTTTAAAAGAGGAAAAATAGAAATGTCTAGATAAACAAAGCTGGTATGATCCTTTCTGGCAGACTTGCTTACAAATACCTTAAAGTATTGAATAGAATATTCAAGAGTAAAATGGAGAATAATGAAATGGAAAATAGAAAAATAATGTAAAATCACAACAAAAATTGTTTTTAATAAGTTGTTTAAAATACTTTTTAAATTTTCATTCTTAAAAGCAAAATTTACAAACTCAACTAGTTCAAAGAAAGGAGAAGCTTCAAATTACACAAAAATCAGGAACGGAAGGAAATTACTAGTAACTTTACGTGAATGTAAACCATTGTACAAAAATACTATGAAATATTTTATGTCGATATTTAGATATTTTAGATAAAATGGACAAATTTCTAGACACACAGAAACTGCAAAAAGTAACTCAAGATTAACATAATTTCCAAACAGATATAAAATCAGCAAATGTATTAAATAATTAACCTCATTCAATGAGGCCTGATAAAAAAGTCAGATAGACAGAAGAAAAGAACCCTCACCTAAAGACCAATATATCATATGAATGCAGAAATAAAAATCTCAACCAAATTCTAGCAAACTAAATCTAACAGCATTAGAGAGACTTCTACAACAATACCTAGTAGGAAGTAATAAGGAATGAAAAGAGTGGGTCACTATATGAAAATGTATAATACATTATATTTATTAATGAAGAAAAAACCACAGGATCATATCATTGATGCAAAAACAGTATGAAAAAAATCCAACACCATTTCCTAATATAAAATATTCAAAAAAACTAGGACTAGTAAAGAACTTATTCAACCTGTTAAAAGTTATCTATAAAAATCCCAGAGTTAACATATTCAGTGGTGAAAGCCTAAAAGCTTTCACCCTATCAGGAAGAAAAGAATGAATTCTTTTAAATCATCTCTATTTGACAGTGTATTGGGATATCTAGCCATAGGAATTAGTAAGAAAAAGAAAAGACATCCAAATTAGAAAGGAAGTATTGAAGGTATCTATTTTTACCAATGACATTTTTTTAATATGCAGAATATGCTCCAGAACCTAGAAACAAAAAAATCAGAGCTAAAGATTGAATTAAGCTAGTCTGAAGGATACAAAATTAACACACATGAATACCACAAATGGTTGCACTTCTATACACCAGCAATAAACCCTAACAAAATATTTGAGAAAATAATTCCATTTATAATAGCATCAAAAAGGCTAAAATATTTAGGAATAAATTCAAGCAAGAAAGTAAAAGTCTTGTCCAATGAAAACTATAAAATGTTGCTGAAAGAAGTTAGTTAGATAAGTGGAAAGATATCTATATCCATGGATTGGAAGACAATGTTTTAACATGGCAATAGTTGCTAAAAGAACCCTCAAATAACCTAAACAATCTTAAAAATGAAAAAAAAATTGACGATGTCCATTTCAAAATTTAACTTCTGAATGTTTAAAAGCAAGAATTGAAAACACTTCAACTGAAGAATTGACAGCAACATCTTGAAGAGGTAATTACAACTTTGTTCATAACAGCACTATTCACAATAGCCAAAAGATAGAAGCAATCAAGTGTGCATTGATGGATGAGAGAGTAAACAAAATGTAGTGTTATATACAATATAATAGTACTCACCATTTAGAAGGAAGAAGATTCTGGCACATGCCACAAGATGGATGAACCTTGAAGACATTATGCTAAATGAAATAAGCCAGTAACAAAAAGACAAATATATAATTCCACTAAAATAAGGTTCTAGAACAGTCAAATTCATAAGAGAGGGTCAAATGGTGGTTGGCAGTTACTGGGTTGAGGAAAAATGGGGAGTTACTTTGGAGAGCTGTTGCACAATGATATGAATAAACAACACTATTGAAATGTATAATTAAAAATGATTAAGATGGCAAACTTTCCCCAGTAAATAAAATATACTGCACCACTGCATGATCCAATGCCATGTGGTATTGGCATACAAACTGACACAAAGACAAATGAAACAGTGTAGAGAGTACAGAGGTAAACTTATATAACTATGGTTAAATGATTTGCAATAAGGGTACCAAGATCATTCAATGAGGAAAAATAGCCTTTTCAATAAATGATGCTTGCACAACTGGATATCCACATGCAAGACTGATGTGGAGCCATATCTCATGCCATAACACCATTTACTCCAAATGGAAAAAGAATTAACTGTAAGAACTGAAAAAGAAAATCTCTTAGAATAAAACAGAAAAATAAATGTGTATGACCTTGAGGACAGAGATCAAGATGGTGGTGTAGGCAGACTCTGAACTCACCTCCTCCCATGGACACAGCAGATTTACAAATCGCAGAAAAATTACCCATGACAGAGAACTGAAAAGTGGATAAGAGGAACCCCTGCAACAAATGACAGTCCTAACTGAGGTGAAAGAGGCAGAAATTCCCTTCTGGAGAGAAAAACTATTACCTTCACAACCCACAATGCTTCACAGTGACCCAGGAGCAATCCAAATCTATGCAGGGAGGAGAGGACCTGGAGTAGGAGGGGACCTAAGCCCAGGAGGGTAGCTGCTGTAGGCACTTTTTCACCCAACACAACTGAGACAAGTGTCATAATATCTGGCTTTCCTGGCTAACAACAACAACGGGGGAGTACTCCCAGAAAATCTAGGACCAAGAAATTAAAGCCAGCTCTTAAAGGGCCCATACACAAATTCACCCATTTCCAAAAGTAACCTAAAATCACCAGAAAGAAAAGCACACAGTCCTTTGGTGAAAAGAGACTCACCTGAGAGGCTCTGGTGAAAGGTGAGACCTCTCAAGGGACTGGGATATTGGTGGCAGCCATTGTTGTGACCTGGTATGGGCATGCTGACACAGATGCTGGCAGACACCACTGGAGTTCTTCCCATGGCCTCCTAGCAAGTGTTTGCCCCACCCACTAGAGCACAGATTTAGTCCAGCTCAGGCAAGTAAAGTGGCTGGCCCCAGGGGCTGGCCCCACCCAAAAACAAGACTTCAGGCAACTTGTGGGCCTGCTTAAGGGAGCTGCCTGGATTCTCTGAAGCCTGACAAGTTGATCCACCTCTGTGGGGCAGTGCAAGATGGAGGAGTGTGTAGAGAGTGCAGGCCCCCACTTTGGAGCAACTGGGTCCACTTTAAGGGGTCAGGGCATATGCACGGGGCTGGACTGTGTTGACTCTGTGTAGCCCCATGGGCAGTAGGGTTTCTCAGCTGCAGAAGACTTGTGCTTCTCAAACAGCCACACAGGGTATTGGCCCCACCCTACAAAGCCTGGAATAATTGGGTGCTTCTGTGGCTGGGGCCAGCCCAACACAGCTACAGCCCTCAGAGATCTGACAAGAGCCTAATAGGCCACAGGCTTAAAGCAATTGTAAGCCCCTGGGCCTAACAATAAACAATGCTGGAGACCCACTCATTTAATAGAAACTACAACAGGAATATGCTGTTAGACATTGCAGCACACTCCGATGGGGCTCCCCACACCAAATAGACTGAAGGGCCAACAATAACCACACACTGCTGAGCATTACAATTAGCCAGCCAGGGGGACAGCTCAGCTTTCCTGGGCACCTACAGCAAGAGCAGCTCTGCCACAACAGAAGGGCACATGTAGCCCACACAGGGGTCACTCCTGGAACACTTGGAATTGGTGAGAAGAGAGAAACACACTGTTGGACCTGATAAGGCATCATGTACATAAGGTCATCTCTCCAAGATCAGATGTAGCTGACCTGCCTAATACATAGATACAAACACAGAGAAACAGGGAAAATGAAGAGGCAAAGGAGTACATTCAAGTAAGGGGACAGGACATAACCCCAGAAAAGGAACTAAATGAAACACAATTTAGCAATCTACCTGACAGAGAGTTCAAAGAGTCATAAATATGCTTACTGATGTTGGGAGAAGAATGGATGAACCTAGTGAGAATGTCACCAAAGAAATGGAAGATAAAGAACCAATTAGAAGTGAAGAATACAATACTGGAAATGAAAAATTCACTAGAGGTATTTAAAAGCAGAGTAGAGGATACAGAAGAATGGGTCATTAAGCTGGATGAAGGACTAGAGGAAATCATCCAATCTGAACAGATAAACAAAAATGAATTAAGAAGAGTGAGGACAGTCTAAGGGCACTCTGGGACAATATCAAGTGCACTAATATCCATGTTATAGGTGTCCCAGAAGGAGAAGAGAGAGAGAAAGGGGCAGATAGTCTAATTGAGGAAGAAATAAGTGATACCTTCCCTAACCTCAGGAAGGAAGCAGACATCCAGGTACAGGAAGCACTGAGAAGAACAAACAAGATAAACCCAAGGAGGCCCACACCAAGACACAATTAAAATGTCCAGAATTAAAAATAAAGAGAATCCTAAGAGCAGCAAGAGAAAGACAAGTTACATACAAGTGAAACATATCAGCTGACTTTTCTGCAGAAAAATTACAGGCTAGAAAAGAATAACATGATATATTTAAAGTGCTAAAAAGAAAAAACCTAGGGCCGAGAATATTCTACCCAGCAAGGTTATCACTCAGAATGGAAGGACAGATAAAGAGTTTTCCAGACAAGCAAAAATTAAAGAAGTTTATCACCAAGATATCAGTCCTAAAGGAAATACTAATGGGACTTATTTATGGGGGAAAGAGTAGATCACAGATAGTAAAAAAAAAAAATTCTATTTCCACAATAGGAACTTGAAAGATACAAATGCACACAAAAGAGAATAGATATATATCAAAAACATAAAATGTGGGAGGAGGGGAGTAAAAGAGTAGAGCTTTCAGATAGAAGTAAACTAAAGAGACCATCAAGACAATACAGATTGCTATATATGTTGGTCATTATATATGAACCCTATGGTAATCACAAACTGGAAACCGATAATAAATACACAAAAAACTAAGTAAAAGATACTAAAACATAATACCGAAGAAACCCATCAAGCCTCAGGGGAAGAGAGCAAGAGAAGAAGAAAGGAAGAGAGAACTACTAAAACACTGAGAAAAACGAAGAAAAATAGGCAGTAAGTACATACATATCAACAGCTACTTCAAATGTCAATGGTCTGAATACTCTAATCAAAAGGCATAGTGTAGCTGATTAGATTAAAAACAAGAGCCATGTATATGCTACATACAAGAGACATATTTCATACAAGAGACATATTTCAGACTAAAGACACTCATAAACTGAAAGTGAAGGGATGGAGAAAGATACTCCATGCAAATGGCAATGAAAAGAAAGTTGGAGGAGCAATACTTACATCTGAAAAAATGGACTTTAAAACAAAAACTGTAACAAGAGACAAAGAAATGCACTACATAATGATCAAGGGAAAAATCCAACAAGAGGACATAACACTCATAAATACCTATGCACCCAACATAGGAGCATTTAAATATATAAAGGTAGTATTAACAGACATAAAAGGAGAAAGAGACAGTAACACAATAATAGTAAAGAACTTTAAGACTGCAATTACACCAATGGATAGATCATCCAAACAGAAAATCAACAAGAAAATAATGGTTTTAAACACCACAGATGGACTTAGTAGATATACAAAGAACATTCCATCTCAAAACCAAAGGATACACATTCTTCTCAAATACACATGGAACACTCTTCAGGAATGATCACATATTAGGCCACAAAACAAGTATCCTTAAATTTAAGAAGATTGAAATAATACCAAGCATCTTTTCTGATCACAATGGTATGAAACTAGAAATCAACTATAGGAAGAAAATCAGAAAAGTCATAAACATGTGGAGCTTAAATAAAATGCTACTGAACAATGATTGTGCCAATGAAGATATCAAAGGAGAAATCAAAAAATGCCTAGAGACAAATGAAAATGAAAACATGACAAGTCAGAATTTATGGGATATAGCAAAAGTCCTTCTGAGAAAGAAGTCTATAGTGGTACAAGCCTATCTCAAGAAACAAGAACATCACAATTAAACAATCTAACAGTGCATCTAAAGGAAATGGAAAAAGAAGGACAACCAAAGCCCAAAGTCAGTAGAAGGAGGGAAATAATAAAAATCAGAGCAGAAGTAAATGAAATAGAGGCTAAAAAAGAAAAAGAAAAGATCAATAAAACCAAGAGCTGGTTCATTGAAAAGATAAACAAAATTGACAGACATTTAGCAAGACTTACCAAGAAAAAGAGAGAGAAGACTCCATTAAGTAAAAGCAGAAATGAAAGAGGAGAAATTGAAACAGACACCTCAGAAATAGAAAAGATTATAAGAGAATAGTATGAAAAGCTATGCACCAACAAATTAGACAATCTATAAGGAATGGATAAATTCTTAGAATCATACAACCTTCCAAAACTGAATCAAGAAGAGATAGAGAATTTGAATACATCAATCACCAGTAAGGAGATTGAAACAGTAATAAACAGTCTCACAAAAAATAAAACTCCAGGACCAGATGGTTTCCCTGGTGAATTCTACCAAACATTCAAAGAAGACTTAATACGTCTCCTCAAATTCTTCCAAAAAATTGAAAAGGAGGGGAAGCTTCCTAACTCATTCTACAAAACCAGACAAGGACAACACAAAGAAAGAAACTTACAGGCGAATATCACTGATGAATATCAGTGCAAAAATCCTCAACAAAATACCAGCAAATCAAATACAAGAGTACATTAAGAAGATCATACACCATGATCAAGTGGAATTCATCCCAGGGATGCAGGGATGATTCAACATTTGCAAATCAATCAACATGATACAGCACACAAATAAAATGAAAAAGAAAAAAATCACATGATCATCTCAATAGATGCAGAGAAAGCATTTGATAAGGTATAGGATCGATTTATGATTAAAACTCTGAATAAAATGGATATAAAAGGAAAGTAACTTAACATAATAAAGTCTATAAATGACAAACTCACAGCTAATATCATCCTCAGTGATGAAAACTGGAAGTTATCCATCTAAGCACAGGAACCAAACAAGGATGCCCACTTACACCACTCCTATTTAACATAGTATTGGAATTCCTGGCTAGAATGATCAGGTAAGAAAAAGAAATAGAAGGGATCCAAATTGGAAAGAAAGAAGTGAAACTGTCACTTATTTGCAGATGACATGATTTTATATATAGAAAACCCTTAAAAATCCACCAAAAAAAACCTTCTAGAAATAATAAATGAATATGGTAAAGTTGCAGGATACAAAATCAACATACAAAAATCAATTGAATTTCTATACACTAACAATGAAGTAGCAGAAATGGAAATTAAGAATACAATCCCATTTACAATCGCAACAAAAAGAATAAAATACCTAGGAATAGACTTAAGCAAAGAGGTGATCCATCTTTACACTGAAAACTATAAAATATTCTTGAAAGAAATTGAAGAAGACATAAAGAAATGGAAAGACATTCTATGCTCTTGGATTAGAAGAATTAGCATAGTTAAAATGTCCATACTTCCTAAAGCAGTCTACAGATTCAATGCAATCCCTACCAGAATCCTAATGACATTCTTCACAGAAAAAAACAAAGAATACTACAATTTATATGGAAGAACAAAAGACTCCAAATAGCCAAGCAATTCTGAGAAAAAAATAACAAAGCTGGAGGCATCACAATCTCTGACTTCAACATATATTCAAAGCTATAGTTGTCAAAACAGCATGGTACCGGCAGAAAACAGACACACAAATCAATGGAGGAGAACTGAAAGCCCAGAAATAAAACCTCACATCTATGGATAGCTGATCTTTGACAGAGGTGCCAAGAACACACAATGGAATAAAAGTTTCCATAAGTAGTGTTGGGAAAACTGGACAGCCACATACAAAAGATTGAAGAAAAAAAAAGACCATTATCTTACACCATACACAAAATTAACTCAAAACGGATTGAACACTTGAATGTAAGACATGAAACCTTAAAACTCCTGTAAGAAAATATAGGCAGTACACTCTTTGACATCAGTCTTAGCAGCACCTTTTCAAATTCCATGTCTACTTAAGCAAGGAAAATGAAATAATTAACAAATGGGCCTGCAGCAAACTAAAAAGCTTCTGCAGGGCAAAGGAAACCATGAGCAAAACAAGAAGAGAACCCACCAACTGGGAGAAAGTTTTTGCACATCACATATCCAACAAGATGTTAATTACCAAAATACAGAAAGATCTCATACAACTCAACAGCAACTCAAACATGCAAAAATTGTCAACAAAGCAACCTGATCAGAAAATAGACAGAGGATATGAATAGACATTTTTCCAAAGAAGATATACAGATGGCCAACTGGCACATGAAAAGAACTTCAATATCTCTAATTATAAGGGAAACACAAATGGAAACTTCAATAAAACATCGCCTTATACCCATTAGCATGGCTGTAATCAACAAGACAAGAAATGACAAATGTTGGAAAGGATGTGGAGCAAAGGGAATTCTTATGCACTGCTGGTGGGTATGCAAACTGGTGCAGCCACTATGGAAGACAGTATGGAGAATTCTCAAAAAAATTAAAAATAGAAATACCAAATGATCCAGCTATCCCAGTACTGGGTATTTATCCAAAGAACTTGAAATAAACAATGCAAAGAGATTTATGCACCCCTATATTCATTGCAGCCATTTTCACATTGCTCAAGAGTTGGAAGCAACCCAAGTGTCCATCAACTGATGAATGGACAAAGAAGATATGGTATATATATAATGGAATACTACTTAGCCATAAAAAAACATAATCATCCCATTTGCAACAATATGGGTGGACCTTGAGAGTATGACATTAACTGAAACAAGCCAGGCAGAGAAAGACAAACACCACATGATTTCACTCGTATGTGGAAGATAAACAAACATATGGATAAAGAGAACAGATTAGTGTTTGCCAGAGGGGAAGAGGATTGGGTGAGTGCAAAAGGGGTAAAGGAGCACATATATATGATGATGGACAAAAAATTAGACCTTTGGTGGTGATCACGAAGCATTCTAGACAGAACCTGATAAACAATAATGTACACTTGAAAGTTCACAATGTTATACACAATTATGACCTCTGTAAAACAATTTTTTAAAAAAATATTAAGTCTACACAGATAGCAGAAGGAAGGAAATATAAAAGTCAGAGCATAAAAAAATAAAATGTAGACCAGAAAAGCAATAGAAAAAAATCAACAAAACTAAGATTTTAAAAGAGATATAACAAAATTGACAAACCATTAGCTAGCTAAGAAAAAAGTCTCAAATAAATACAATTAGAAATGAAAGAGGAGGAAATACAACTAAATCTATGGAAATATGTAGAATTACAACAGACTATTATGAGCAATGAAATGTCAACAAATTGGACAACCTAGAAGAAATGGAAAAATTCCTAGAAATATACTACCTCCTAAGATAAATCATGAACAAATAGAAAATCTTAACAGACAAATAACTAGTTAGGAGTGAAGTAGTATTCATAACTTCCCAACAAAGAAAATCACAGGACCAGATGGCTTCCCTGGTGAATTATACCAAACGTCTAAAGAATAATTAGTGCCAATCCTTCTTTTTCTCTTTCAAAATGTTGGAGAGGATGGAACACTTCCAAACTCATTTCACAAGGCCAGCATTATCCTGATAAGAAGCCAGATAAGAACACTACAAGAAGAGAAAACTATGAATCAATATTCCCGATGAATAGACATGCAAAAATTGTCAATAAAATAATAGCAAATCAAATGCAACATCATATTTAAAAAGTTACACATTATGACTAACTGGTATTTACCCCTGGGTTAAATGAATGTTTCAGCATACACGAATCAATAAATGTGATACAGCATAGAATGAAAGATAAAAATCAAATTGAACAAATGTATAAAATTATTTCACAAAATACATCCTTTCATGATTAAAACCCTCAACAAATTGGGTATTGAAGTAATATGTTCTTCTGTTAGGTATAGAAGGACTATGTCTCAACATAATAAAGGGTATATAAGATAAACCCAAAGCTAACACTATACTCAATGATGAAATATTGAAAGCTTTTCCTTTAAGATCAGGAAGAAGACAAGTATACCCACTATCACCACTGCTTTTCAACATAGTTTTGGAAGTTCTAACTAGAGTAATTACAAGAGACAAATAAAATACATCCAATTGGAAAGAAAGAAAATTGCTATCTTCAGATGATATGACTTTATATAGAGAAAATCCTACAGACTCAACCAAAAAGCTGTGGAAACAAATAAACCAATTTAGACAACTTGCAGAATACAAAATCAACATATAGATATCAGCTTTCTTTCTACACCCTACTGCAAAATGTGAAAAAAATAAAAATACTACCCTATTTATAATAGGGTCAAAAACAATAAAATACTTATGAATAAATTTAACCAAGAAATTGAAAGATTTGTGCAATAAAAAGTACAACACTTTGATGAAAAAATTGAAGAATACACAAACAAATGGAAAGATATCTCATGTTCATGGATCATACTATTACTATTAAAATCTCTGTACCATCCAAACACATCTGTAGATTCAATGCAATCCCTACCAAAATTCTAATGGCAATTTTCACAGAAATAGAAAGAAAATTCTAAAATTTATGGGCCACAAAAGATTCCAAAGGCCAAAGAAATCATGAGAAAGAAGAGCAAAGCCAGAGGCATTACACTTCCTGATTTCATTCTATAGTACAAAATTATAGAAATCAAAACAGTATGCTACTACGTAAAATTAGACATAGGCCAATGGAACAGAATGAAGAGCCCAGAAATAAACCTGCACATATACAGTCAACTAATATTTGAAAAGGGAGCCCAAACACTCAATGGGGAAAGAATAGTCTCTTTTTATAAATGTTATTAGAAAAACTGGATAACCATATGCAGAAAAAGTGATTGGCCCCTATTTCACACCACTCACAAACATTAACTTGAAATGAATTAAAGACTTAAATATGAGACCTTATGTTTTAACACTCCTAGAAGAAAAGAGGGAAAAAACTTGACATTGGGCTGGGCACTGATTTTTGGGTATGACACCAAAAGTGTGAGCAACAAAGCAAAATCAACAAGTGGGACTACATCAAACTAAAAAGCTTCTGCACAGCTGAAGAAGCAATCATTGAAATGAGAAGACAACTGACAAAAGAATGGAAGAAAATATTTCCAAACCATACATCAGGTAAGTGGTTAATATTCAAAATATATTAAACTTTACACAACTGAGTTACCAAAAAAACTTGACTTAGAATAATGGACAAAGGACCTGAATAGGCATTTCACCAAGGAAGACAAACAAATTGCCAACCAGCATATGAAAAGCTGCTCAATATCACTAATCTTCAGGGAATCTTAATCAAAACCACATTGGTGGGGCCAGCCCAATGGGAGAGGGGTTAAGAGCACATGCTCCACTTTGGTGGCCAGGGGTTTGTGGGTTCAGATCCCAGGCTTGGACCTACACACCACTCATCAAGCCATGCTGTGGTGGCATCCCACATATAAAATAGAGGAAGATTAGCACAGATGTTAGCTGAGGGACAATCTTCCTCACACAAAAAGAGGAAGACTGGCAACAGATGTTGGCTCAGGGACAATCTTCCTCACCAAAAACTCCCCCAAAACAAACAGAAAACCACAATGAGATATCACCTCACATCTGTTAGAATGGCTATCATCAAGAAGACAATAGATAACAAGTGTTAATGTGGATGTGGAGATAAAGGAAGCTTTGTGCACTGCTGGTGGAAATGTAAATTGGTGCAGCCACTATGGAAAAAAGTGTGAAGGTTTCTCAAAATATTAAAAATATAACTACCATATGGTTCAGCAATCCCAATTCTGGGAATATATTCAAAAAATTTTTAAATGTTATCAAAGAGATATCTGCACCCCCATATTCACTGCAGCATTAGTTACAATAGCCAAGACATAGAAACAATCTAACGGTTCTTCAACGGATGAAGGGTAAAAGAAAATGTACTATATATGTGTATATATACACACACACACACACATACACACAAGCACAATGGAATATTATTCAGCCATAAAACAGGAAGAAATTCTGCCATTTGCAAAATATAGATGAACCTAGAGGGTTTTGTGATAGTTGTAATAGGTCAGAGAAGACAAATACACTATTATCTCACTTGTGTGGAATCTGAAAGAGCAAACTCAAGAAACAGAGAGCAGATTGATGGTTGCTAATGGTGGGAGTGAGAGGTGGGAGAAATGGTGGTCAAAGGGTACAAACTCCCAGTTATAAAATAAATATTTTCTGGAGATATAATGTTCAGAACTATAACTATACAGTGTTGTTTATTTTAAAGTTGATAGGAGAGTAGATCTTAAAAATATATACACACAAAAATTTTTAACTGTTTAATCCTATTGTGTAATCATTTTTCAATATATACATACATTAAATCATTACATTATATACTTTAAACTTAGAAAATGTATGTCAAATATATCTCAATATAAAGCTGGAGAGAAATTACAGTTGAAGTTGGAGAAAACCTTGAGATGAATGAAAATGAAAAAGCACACATCATAACTTATAAAATACAACACAAGGCTCAGAAGGAAATTCAATGTTGTAAAAGCCTCCACCAAAAAAGTAATAAAACTAGTAAATTAATAAGCTAACCTTCACTTAATAAATTAAATTTCACTTTCAATAACTAATAAACCAATTCATGTCTCCAACTTTGGCAAGACATACTTTAAATTTTTCTGTGTTATCTCTCCCAGTAATACAATATTTTATGTCATAGGTCACTTTATTTTATAGTAATCAGTTTGAAACAATAAATATAACATATCTCCTCACTGGAGAAATTTGACTAAAGAGATAGAAGCTTTCTGATTGTGAAAATAGTTGCCGTTATGTATACTATAGTGGCGTTATATGGGATTACTCACTTTCCTCATGCCAGTAGCTTTTAATATCAAGAAGTTTAGAAAGAATATTGATTTTAGTAAAAGGTAAAGTGTTATAGGGACAAGGATCATATTTATCCTTTGTGTTCTTTTAATCAACAAATGCAGTACAATAATACAATATTTTCCCCATGAATCAAATATTAATTTATTTTTCACATAATTCCATTTATTTTTTGTGGTGAGAATATTGATGATCTACTCCCTTAGCAATTTTCAAGTGGCAATACGGTACTACTTAACTATAATCACAATGTTCTTTGTTACATTCCTAGAGCTTATTCATCTTCTAACTGGAAGGTTTGTACTCTTTGACCATCTGTCCAGTTAATATTATATATCCCATAATATTATATATACTATCATTATATATGAATATTTAATATTATATATATGTATACATACCACCCCTTTTTTTCCATTGATTTGTTGATGGATACTTAGATTGTTTCCATATCTTGGCTGTTGTGAATTGTGCTGAAATGAATATGAAAGTGCAGATATTGAGATTCTATTTTCAGCTCCTTTGAATATATACCCAGAGGTAGGATCTCTTGATCATATAGTAGCTCTAGTTTTAATTGTTTGAGGAACATCCATACTGTATTCCATAGTGGCTGAAGCAATTAATGTTCCAATCAACAGTGGACAGAGTTCCCTTTTCACAACACTCTTGTCAACTCTTATTATCTCTTTTTGATTATAGCCTATCTGACAGACACATAATATCTCATTGTGGTTTTCACTGCATTACCCTGAAGTTGGTGATGTTGAACATTTTTTTCATGTATCTGCTGGTCATTTGTATGTCTTCTTTGGAAAAATGTATACTCAGGTCATTTGTCCATTTTTTTAATCAGATTGCTGCTTTATTTCTATTGGCTGTATGAGTTCCTTGTACATTTTGGATATTAACCTCTTATCATATACATGATTTGCATGTTTTCTCCCATTCCATAAGTTGTCTTTTCACTTTATTATTTCTTTTGCTGTGTAGAAACTTTCTAGTTTTATGTAGTTGCACTTGATTATTTTTGCCTTTGTTGCTCATGCTTTTGGTGTCACATCCAAAAAATCTTTATCAAGACCAATATCAAGAATGTTTTCCCTATGTTTTTTTCTGGGAGTTGTATAGCTTGAGGTCTTATGTTTCAGTCTTTAATTCATTCAAGTTTATGTTTGAGAGTGAGGTAAGGTAGAAGCTTAATTTCATTTTTCTGCATATGGTTATACAGTTTTCCCAAATCATTTATTGAAAAGATGATCTGCATTGAGTATTCTTTATTCTCATGTCAAATATTAATTGACCATGTATGCAAGGGTTATTTTCCTGGGCTCACAATGACTCCCTATCCACTGGTCATTGTGTCTATTGTTATGCCAATACCATACGGTTTGGTTACTATAGCTTTGCAATCTAGTTTGAAAGTAGGAGTTGTGATGCCTCCAATCTTGTTTTCTTTCTTAGGATTGCTTTGACTAATCAGTATCTTCTATGGTTCTAGAAAACCTTTAGGATTTTATTCTATATTTGTAAAATACCATTAGAATTGTTGTAGGAATTGCATTGAATCTGTAGATTACTTTGGATAGAATGGAGGTTTTAACAACATTAAAGAAGGTTAATTCTTCCAATGCATTAACACAGGATATCTTTCCCTTTGCTTATGTCCTGTACAATTTTTTTTGTCAATGTCATAGCTCACAGTGTTCTGATATTTCACATTTGGAAAAATGTATTCCTAAGTATTTTATTAGTTTTGATGCTATTGTGAATAGAATTGTTTTCTTTATTTCTCTTCCAATATTTTGTTCTTAGAGTATAGAAACGCAACTGATTTTTGAACGTTGATTTTGTTTCCTGCAAGTTTACTGTTTATTGATTAGTTCTAACATTTTTTTGGTTAAGCCTGTAGGATTGTCTACATACAAAATCATATCATCTGTAAATAAAGATATTACTTCCTCCTTTCTGATTTGGATGATTTTATTTCTTTATCTTACCTGATGCTATAGCTAGAACTTCCAATACAATATTGAATAAAGCAGTGAGAGTGGGCACATTTATCTTGTTCTTAGAGAAAAAGCTTTCCACCTATCACCCTTGAGTATAAAGTTAGGTTTGGCTTGTTATATATGGCCTTTATTATGTTGATATACTTTCCTTCTTTTTCTAATTTGTTGAAAGTTTCTGTCATGAAAGAATGTTAAATTTTGTCCTGACTTTTCTACATCTACAAAGATGATCACATTATTCTCTTTCATCTCAACTTTTTTGTTTAATGTGGTGTATCACATTTATTGATTTGCATATGTTGAACCATCCTTTCAACTCAGGGGTAAATCCCACTTTCTCATGGTATGTGACCTTTTTAATATGATGTTGAATTCAATTTGCTAAAATTTTGCGTAGAATTTTACATCTGTAATTATCAGGTATATTGGTCTATAATTTTGTTTTCTTTTAGTGTCTTTGCCACATTTTGGTGTCAGAGAAATGCTGGCCTTGTAGAATGTATTGGGGGTGTTCCCTTTCTCCAAATTTTTGAAATCATTTAATTTTTTAATTCAGCCTCCTTACCTGTAATGGGTCAGTTCATGTTTTCTATTGTGTCATAATTCAGTCTTGGTAAGTTTTCTGTTTCTAGGAATTTATCCATTTATTCTAGGTTATCTAGTTTGTTGGTATTCAGTTTTTCATAGTAGCCATTTATGATCTTATGTATTTTTGTGGTATCAATTGTACTGCCTTCACTTTTGTATCTCATTTTATTTATTTATTCTCCTTTCGTTTCTTAGTCTAGCAAAAAGCTTGCCAATATTGTTTATCTTTTCAAAAAAAAACACAGGTCTTAGAATTGTTGATTTTTTTAAATTGTTTTACTGGTCTCTATTTCATTTATTTCTGCTCTGATCTTTCTTATTTCCTATGCTTGCTAAATTTACATTAGTTTTTTTTTCTTTTCTAGTTCCTTGAAGTGCAATTTTAGGTTGTTTGTTAGAGATCTTTCTTTTTCTTAAATATATGCATTTGTCACTATAAAGTTTCTTCTTACACTGCTTTTGCAACCTACCATAGGTTTTGGTAGGTTATGTTTCACTTTCACTTGTTTCAAGATTTTCTTATTTTGCTTTTTATTCCTTCTTTATTTGTCGTTCAGGAGGGTGGTGTTTAATTTTCACATATTTGTTAATTTTCCAGATTTCCTCTTGTTGTTGATTTCTAGTTTCATACTGTTGTCAGAAAAGATACTTGTCATGATTTCAATTACTTAAATTTGCTGAAACTTGTTTTGTGGTATTTTGTGTGATCAATGCTGAGTAATATTTTGTGCACATTGTAAGGAATATGAATTTTTGTTGCTTTTACATAAAATATTTTGAATATGTCTTTTAGGCCCATTTGATCTAAGGTATGGTTGAAATCCAACATTATTTGTCTCTTGCTACCATTTTAGCTTAAAATCTATTTTGTCCAATAGAAGAATACCCCTGCTCTCTTTTTGAAAATCTTTTGCCATCCCTTCAATTTGGGCTGATATGTCTTTAAAGTTGAGGGCATCAAGCATATATATTTGGCACATATGTTGTCTTTTTAAAATCCATTTAACTACTCTATGTCTTTTGATTGGTAAATTCAAAACAGTTAGAGCAACTGTTGATATTAAATTACTAAGGCCATCTTATTTATTGCTTTCTGTCTGCTTTGTTCCTTGATTCTTTTCTCTTCCCTTGCTGCTTTCCTTTGTGACATGGTGATTTTTCATGCTGGTATGCTCTGATTTCCTTCCCTTTATCCTTTGTGATTCTACTATAAGTTTTTGCTTTGTGGTTACCATGAGTCTTATACAAAACATCTCATAAATGTAGCAGCTATTCTATGCTGATAGAAACTTAGGTACAGTCACATGAAAAAACTATCATTTTACTCACTTCTTTTATGTTTTCAATGTCATGATTCACCTCCTTTTATGTGTGTTTGTTTAAAAATTATAGTAGCTATGATTATTTTTAAATCTTTTGTCCTTTTACCTCTATATAATAATTAAGTAGTTTAACACACCATCATCTTACATTATTAAAGTTTTCTGAATTTGACTATGCATACCTTTATCAATAGTTATTAGATATTTGTATGTATTTCTCTTACTAGTTAGCATCTTTCCATTTTAGTTTGAAGACCTCCTATCACTATTTATTGTAAGAGACGTCTAGTGGTGATGAACTTCTCCAGCATTTGTTTTACCTTGAAAACTCTTTATTTCTCCTTCTATTGTGAAGGATAACTTTTCTAGATACAGTATTCTGGCTGGCAAATTTTTTATTTCAGAACTTTGAATATATTATCTTACACTCTTCTGGCCAGTAGATTTTCAACTTAGAAATCCACTGACAGCACATATGGGTACCTATGAAGTTACAATCTATTTATCTCCTGCTCTTTGTCTTTAATTCTTGACAGTTTTATTATGATTTGTCTTGGAGAAGATAATTTTGGATTGACATAATGAGGTAATCAATTAGATTTGTATACTTGGATGTCCAAGTCTCTCCTCAGGTTTGAGAAGTTCTCAGCAATTGTATCTTTATATTTAATTTAATGACCCCTTCTTTTTCTTCTGAAACTCCAGTGATTCAAATGTTATTTCTTTTAATGGGTCTCAAAGTTCATGTGTGTTTTCTTCACTCTTTTCATTAATTTTTTGTTCTCATTTGATGGGTTATTTCAAATTTATTATCCTCTAACTCACTGACACTTCTTTCTGTCTTATCTCTTCTGATGTTCAGGGTCTCTACTGCATTTTTTATTTTATTCATTGAGTTCTTCACCTGTAGAATTTGCACTTGCATATTTTTTTTAGGATTTCTGTCTTTTTTGTTAAATTTCTCATTGTATTTGTACTGTTTTGCTGATTTTATTTGTCTTTCTGTATTTTCTCATAGCTCTCTGGTTTCCTTAAAACAGTTATTTTGAGTTCATTATCAGGAAATCACAGATCTTCGTGTATTTGGTTTTGTTTACTGGAGAATATTGCAAACATTTGGTGATGTCATGTTTTCTTAATTTTTATGTCCCTTAGAACTTTTCATTGCTGTTCTTACATTGTAAATAGCAGTCACCTCCTCCAATCATTACTGCCTTCAGATGTGACATACCTGTCATCAGTTCTGCTATAAATTGGGGGCTCTGACCTTGCTTGGATACACCTGCTCATGCTACTTGCTCCATCTTGTGGCAGAATTCTTAAGTGTGTATATCTTCTCTTGATCTTACAGTAAACCAAAAGTTGCTGCTGATAACCTCTCTTTGTTTTCCTGAAGGTGGCATCACAGCTCATGTTCATGGTTTCTCCATTGCCCAAAGACCCTGGTCTGTTTTATAAATACACTTCCTTTCTACCTAAACTCACTGTTGCCACTGCCTTAGGAGCACACACAGGGAGTGGCCAAGAGGTATGGGTTTGACACACAGGGCTTTGTTGGTAACTGTGGGCCAGTTGAGGCAATACTCAACAAAGTTTTCCTAGTGGCTTAGGAGAGCTTCCTGCTGAAGCCCTGAATGCTGTCAGCATGAACTGCATCCCTTTAATGCCCTCTGATATTATTTGCCTCTTTGCTGATCTCCCACTTCCAGTCATGGAGCTCCTTCTTTAATACTCTATCTGCTGTAGTACAGAAATAGATTTCTTTAGTAGTGTTCTACACAGCCAGGTACTCACTGCTCTCCTGTTCCTCTCTGGAGGAGATAGCTAACTGGCATGTTTAGCCATAGGCTCTGTCACCATGGGAAGGAGTGGTCCTTGCAAAATTATACTGTTCCCTTTATCCACTCTAATACTTCCAAACTCCCCCTTTTTTTTCTCCAACAGAGTATTGGAACTTCTTTGAAGATCTGTACTTTCACTTGCACAAATGAATGAAAGTCCCTCTCATTCAAGATATCTGCCCAAGTCAGTGATCTCCTTGTGCTCTCAGATCATAACCAAAAGGGGCTGGAGTCAGTGTACAGGCCCCTTCCTGTTCCATAGCCCATACAGACATCTGCCTGCCTATTACTGGATGCACAGGTGGGCAAGATTCCTCCAACAAGCTTTTGTGTATGGTGCTGGATTCCACAACTCCCACAAAGGCACTTTTATTTATGGCTGGCTGCCAAATTTTTGTTGTTTAAAGGGAGACAAAATCAAGGGATGTCACGCTGCCGTGATGCTGATGTCACTCTCAATTATGACTTTTAATTGTCTCTTTGATTTGGAAAATACATATTTGGTATTACGGATTATAATAGATAAGATCATCAAAATATACAATCCATTAGCTTTTTCTATATTCAAGGATTATGCATTGATAAAAATAATTTATGGAAATATTATTATGCTACTAAAGGCATGTTGCCTAATCATTCTACAAAACAAATGGTTTATTTTTATGTGTCCTGAACCTCTATATGTGTTTGTGGTCATACCTAAATAATAATGTAACTCAAATGTCTCCCAGGTTCCACTAGTTTTTTTCTCCCATAGAAGTCACTTGAAAGTTGTGTTCTCAAGTGTATAGTTCAGTCTCCTCCCATGAGCCAAAAGCAGGACTTCTAATCATCTCTTTTCATATCTTGCTGATGTCTGCAAAGAAAGATGTACCTCAAAGATAATTCACAGCATTGTTGATGTCCGAGTCTTTGTGCTGCTGCTCTCACCACAAGTCTAAAAGTCCCATATCAAATTTGGAATAATGTCAACATGTCCTCAGATGCCATTGCCTCATATAGGGTCTCTCATTATCACTGTATAGAATGACTTCTATGGTCACTAGAGGACAAGTGGTAATTTATTCTTTGGTATTTGAGGAGGTACCTTCTCTATATTGTGATATACCTATCTCAGATTTAGGAATGATAAGCATGGGAGAACTATCTGGAACTTAGTGATATGTTTCTTGCAGTCTTACCAAATACTTTTTCCTTCCCATGGCATTTGATCCTTCTTATAATGAGGTGTTATTATTGGTTTTAATATACCACCAATAACACCCCATGGGTACTCCAAACAACCTCTTCCTTTCTACATTTGGACACTACTGTTTGTCTATCAAGCATCCTGTTGTCCTTGGCAATCTAGTTCTAACAAAAATTAATAAGTATCTTTCTGAATTAATCAAGGTATCACTAACTGGTGGGCCACATATACTTCAAAAAATTAGTAGGTAAAGTAATAGAATTTTATTCAATTCTTGCATAAAAGGTAAGCAGTAACTCTTCCATTTTCAACACTCCTTAATTCTCTATAGAAAGGAAAATAGTATGGAAAATTACACATGGAATTATGTGCTTGGAATTTGCACATCCTAGTCCTGTTCATGTCCCACTGGAATGAACTCTGTCACATTGCTACTACTTAGGAAAGGGAAAGTTGGGAAATATAGTTTTGATATGGGTCCAAGAAGAATTAAAATTGGGGTAGGTGTCTCTGATAGAATAGCATACATAGGCAGGACTTAAGGTTTTTTCCCTTGGAGGTGTTACCCCAAAAAACCTCAAAGGAATGTTGATTTAACTGTTTATATTATATCCAAGCCTCTCTTCTTTTTTGTGGCTATTCAACATCTTACCCCTCTTGTATGATTGAAGAATTACAATCCAATGAGTGTAATGCTAATGCTAAAACTTTAGTTCCCTAATCTTCTTTACAACTAAGGTAAAGGTGGTTGCCCAGGTTTCATCATTTAGATTCATATGCCAGATTTTGACTCTAAAAATAGGACTTGAAATAAATACAAGGTGCACAGAATTTATTCAAACAATAAATGAAAGAACTAAGACAACCATATTCAGTTTCCAGAGATAGCAATGACAGTGGTTGTAAGAAAAAAGATTAATGTCCAGTGTCAGTGTCATCCATAGAGCAAGCAGTAGTGTCTGAGCCCAAGAGCAGGGTAAGCAGTGACTTTCAAGCATCAGTTCTGAGGTGAAATTTGAGCCCTTTTTTCTTGTTCCCTAGCTTTCCATAAACTTCTAAGATCTATCCAATATCTCTCAGCTTTCCTTAGCTTGTTGTGTCTTAGCTTGGATACCCTTATTTGTAGACCCTAGAAAAGGATTACAGGGATAGTAGTTGATTTTGATGCTTAAAAATTGGTATTTGTGGGGAAATAGAGAAAGAAGATAGAGAAGAGAAGGTAAACTATAAAGGGTGCTTTATACTGTGGGAAACTATACCTTAAACCTGCTAGGAAACTCTATGAATCATCACAGAACATACATCTTAGATCTATCCAATCTGAGTAGTGAGGGATTTGGATTTTTTAATATACCAACTCTTATCAATCATTGACTACAGGTGTGAAGATAGGAAAACATTAACTTTTTAGTATATCTAGCCTGTAAACAATGTATGCAAAGTGGTCTTTAGTGGTAAGAGAAAGCTGTCGCACAATGAAATGCAGTGGAATTCTGGCTGAAATGTGCTAAAGTTGTGAAGGAATGGGAATATGGATTGATATCCACAACATCCTCTATCCATTGACAAACTCACTTTATATTTATATAAGCCAGAGATTATTCCTGTTTCTTTTAGCAAAGATCTGTGACAAATATTATGTATAAATTTAAATTCTATTTCAGACCTTTTCCTTCAAAGCTGCTAAATAAATTTTCCATTTTCCTTTGAGTGGTACAACCATATGTTTCATTTTTATCTTGTCTTTAGGCTACAATTTCCTCTAATGCCTGTTATTGTTGTACCCTAGCCCATATATGGGCATATGGTACAAAGTAGGTGCTCAATAAAGAAAGAATGATTGTGTTAGTTATGGTTCAAGGCTCCAATTCTATAGGCCACAGTAAGACCATCTTTTTCCATATGGGGAATCCCCAATTATCCTAAATCTCACAGGGTCTGGAGAATAAGTTCTGTAGCCACTTGCTTCCTTTGAAAAAATATGACTCCATATCTTTGCTCCTCTTGGCTTGGAGTTGGCTTCTCACAGACTACTGTTCTTTCTTGGTCCAATTGTAAACCCATGTCAATCCCTTCATTCTCAAGAGCATAGCTCAGACCAGATTATAATATTTAATATAACATATTAAAAACTTGTGAAAAGAAGAAAATTATGGGGCCAACCTAGTAGAGTAGTACTTAAGATCACATGTTCCACTTCTGGTGACCCAGGGATTGCTGGCTCAGATCCTCGGTGTGGACTGAGACACCACTTGTCAAACCATGTTGTGGTGGCATCCCATATAAAGTAGAGGAAGATGGGCAGGGATGTTAGCCCAGGGCCAATCTTTCTTAGCAAAAAGAGGAGGATTGGCAATGGATATTAGCTCAGGGCTAGTCTTCCTGATGGAAAATTTTAAAAAAGAAGATAATTACAAAGTTCCAAACAAAGATATGACTAGACAAGTAATTGTACCTGATACATAAGCCAAGTTCACAGAGATAGTTTCCTAGCAGATGAGCCATTTCTTTCGTTAGCCTCTCAGTCTATGAGGTAATGCAGTAGCAACATAATTCTCTCTCGTTTTCATATTTAGCTTTATTGTGTGAGTCCTTACAGAGAGGAATGTAGTTTCTCTACAAAGAAACAATGTGCACTTGTAAATCTACACACAATTATGTGTGTAACTCATGCCTCCCAGCTAAAGAAGGACCAACAGCCATGGGCAGCATAGCAGCATTATCTTAGGCAAAAAATCATGGCTCAAACCCTGGTAGTAGCAGCAGAGGCAACACACACAACTCTGACCTACCAACTGCAGCAGTGCCTGGAGCCAGAAGGAAATGGGCAACACTGGTGGTAGGGCCCCATGAACCCAGCTCCATCCTCACTCTTACCCTCCCCCTGCCACAGTGGTGGAGCTTTCAACTTAGGTGGTCCTAAATGCAGTAGCCATTCCTGTACCTCCAGAGGTCAAGCCAGTGACCACAGCAACACAGGCAAAGCAAGATATCAGTAACTCCAGGCAGCAATGGTGAGCACACTTGTAACACCCCTAATAGAAGTTGTAGAGGGTAAAATGCACAGATCCTCATTTATAGCCAAAGGTAACTCAGGTAGGAGAAACCAAAATCTAGTGCTATAGCACCATCTACTGAAAAACAAAAGAAAGTCACCTAATCTCCAATGTTTGAATAGTTAGGATCAAAACAAAGTTAGCTTTTAGTTTTTATATATACAAACTTTATAAAAGTTTCTAATACCTAAACAAGAAAAGTGTTCAGTACAAGAAATGTGCAGGCAGAGGAATAACTCAGCAACACCACAAAAAAGCCACAGTAATGTAGCATCAAGCAAAAACTTAACAATTCTTCAGAAACCAAACTCATGAGGAGTGTAATTTAGCTGTCATAAAGAAATTCAATTGAGCTACAGGAAAATGCAAAAAGCCAATTCAACGAAATAAGGAATAAAATCATTGAACAGAAGGAATAGTTTTCTAAACAAGTTGAACTTTAGGGGAAAACAACCCCAGAAATTCTGGAGCTAAATAACTCAATAAATGAGATAAATAATGCATTAGAAAACATTTGAAATAGAACAGGCCATAATGAAGAAAGAACTAGTCAGCTCAAAGATAGATAACCAGAAATGATGCAGGCAGAAGAGAAGAGGAAGGATAACATAAGGATAATGAATATCCAAGAAGAAGAAGACAGGGAAAAGAAACAGAGAGCTTCCTTAATGAAATAATAGCTGAGAACTTCCCAAACCTGGGGAAGAAACAGAATATATAAATCCATGAAACTAATAGGACACCTAATTATCTCAATGCAAAAAGACCTTCTGCAAGTCACATGATAATAAAATTGTCAAAAGTCAATGACGGGGGGCCGCCTGGTGGCGCAGCGGTTTAGTGCATGCTTGACAGCCCAGGGTTTGCGAGTTCGGATCCCGGGCGCCC